>JASTWK010001929.1:0-21961 GCA_030770225.1 Temnothorax unifasciatus
ATCTCAGGATGGAGGGTTCGGCACAGAGTTTCTTTGGATCCGCCGGGAGGAAGGGACAATCACTGAACAGCTGCTTGTTTTGAATAGCGATTCAATGAAACCTTTATTTATCAAACACAATATTCTTCCTTAAATCACTGCCCTGACTTGCGGGCGTTCGCTATTACATTTGGTCACACTTATCGGCACGGTGTCTCGCGGTACGCGCTCGGTTATTAGACTGCCCGCCGCTTCTCCGAAGGGCGGGCTTTTATCTCTCGCGTATGACTTCCGCGATGCTGACTTAGCTGTCAGCGCTTTTGCTTCCGGGTGTGCGACCTGGAAGCCGCTTGCGACAGCCGGAATGCCACCTCAGGGGAGTTCGGCAATATTCGGGATGCGCGCTGACAGCTAGGTGTCGCAATTAAGTCACGGCGACTTCCGCCTCACAACATCCCTCCCCCCTAGGGAAAAGAAAAACTGAGATTTCAATTGAAGTTTTTTAATTACTTTTTAAAAATTAAATTTGTGTTTCTATTATTATTTTATGCTGTTCGTTGTGTGAGGAAGTCGCGTTGCTTGTTCTTGCTTGTTTTTCTTTTTGCTCTTATATATATCTGCACCTCGCAGGGCGCGTGCGGCGTTATGAAGTATACGGGAAAAATTTGATCGCATATAAATTTAGTAGTTTCTCGCGCACATTTATTTAATTCGCTTTCTTTTAATATTGTATAATTATGATTTTCTCGGTTTATTCCTACCAGTGTGTGCGAGGGTTCTAGTAGGGTAAATACATTATGATCGTTGTGTATTGGTACAGGTGTGATTTTTATTATTTCGTATACCGGATACGCTATTATTGGAAACGCGAGGATAGTGTATACGTTCGAATTGTCGTAATATGCATTTATTTCCATAAATTCCTGAATTTTATTCCAATTTTCGGCTTGTAGTTTAAAGGGAAATTGGGGTCGTCTTGTTACGTTCGCTAGCAGGTTTTCGTTTTTGTTAATAGATTGCTCTAACGCTTCAATGTGTCCTAACGTCGCGTTTATAATTTTAATTTGACTTTTCGCCGCGTGCCGCATGACATTTTGTTGTGTTCGCATTAATTCTAACTGTTCTTGTATGTGTGTCGCGTCGTCGGCGTCCATCGTTCCGATTAACGTTGTACTTATGGTTTCTAGCGCGTCTATCAGTCCGCGTCGACTTGTCGCCTACCTTAAATGTCTCCTTGTTTATTTCCTTATTGGGCTGTTGTTTCGCCTTGCTTAATTTTCTGCTGGCATAGCTGTTCGGTCGAACTTGACCTACTGGCCCCTGAGAACGTACGGCTCCGGTTGCGAAATCTGATGCGTCCGTCGCCGCGCTCAGCTTATCTTCTTTTAAATAAAATACATTGCGAATTTTTCCTAATGCTTTTCGCTCTTTGCTATTTAAATGTTCAGTTTGCAATTGCGCGTATAATTTCTTGACTTGCGCTGAAATGGATTCGCGTTTTTTGGTCGCGTGTAACGTGAGTATGTCAGTGGTGTCACTTATTGGTTTCTCTTTTAGAGCTACGCGCGGTATAGGCGTCTCTACTAATTTTTCCGCGCCGTTGGACATGTTTATTGGGCATTCGAAATCTGTCGGCTCCATCATACAGTGTCCGATAAATGCTCTTAGTGTAGGTTCTTTACCTTTTACGATACCTACTCCACTGCTGGGTGGTGAGGTTATTTCATTATGTGGTCGGAGTTTAAATGTAACTCTTCCGATGTGTACCTGCTTTGTGGCGTGTGAAATAACGGCTTTGCGCTTTGTGAGGAAATCATTTCCTAGTATTCCCTCATGATCGATCGGGAAATCGTCCTTTACCACGTACATGGTATGGTGTACTTTCTGGTTTCCGAGGTCTACGGTTGCTTTTATTTTTCCGAGCGTGTGGATCTTGTGTCCCGTCACTCCGGTCAAAGTCAGGCGTTTTTCTCGCACCATAGTATTGCCTTTTAAATTTCTTACTTTGATTAGCGTCAGGGTCGCTCCTGAGTCTAATAAGAAATTCGTCTTGCCTTTCTTGGCCTCTTGAATCGGCAGTGTTATCAGGTTTAAGGTGTGCATGTTATGCTTTCCCGTTATCTGCGACATTTGATACTCCTCGGCGGCTCGTGCCTTATTCTTCCTGGGTCTCTCGTCTTCTTCACTGCTGCTGCTGGAGGAAGTTTCATCGCTCGTGTCTCGCGATTTCTTTTTTCGTACCTTTAAACCGTTTACTGGCGCCTTTTTGGGGGCGTCCGCTTTCGATCGGCTTGATCGTTCCTTGTTGGGTCGTCCGTTCAGCGACCAACACTCTTCTTGCTTATGTCCGATCTTTCTGCAATAAGTGCACTCGATCGTATTTCTCCCGCCGGGCTTGTCCGCTCTCGGCAGCGCGAATTTATTTGCTTGTCGGCTCGTATGGCAATCTTGCCCGTAATGGCCTGTTTCTCCACATTTGTGGCACTGTATCGCCTCATTCCCCGGATATCGCGCGTTTTCCGTGTTAAAGTTAGTATGGCGTGATTTTTGTCCGTTCCGCGGGGAGGGGCCTTTTACCTTTTCCTCGGCGCTGGCGCCGGCTATCGCCTCTTGTAGGCTTTGATACCGTTGCGCTCGAACCAGCATCTTGATATCGTCATGCAGGCCGATCTGGAAGTTATGCAAGGCTTGCATCTTCACACTGTCCAGTATCGCTTTCTGCTGCTCTTGCGAGTGCCCTTGGCCTTCTTCCATGGCCTCGTACAGTTCCCTCGCGAGTTTTTCGACTCGACGCCCGAATTCCTGCGCGCTTTCTCCCGGTTCTTGTCTTAGGGAGTTAAAGTCTAACTGCAGATGGGTCATACCGCGCTTTCCTAGATATTCTGTTTCGAGCTCTTGTTTCAGCTGTTCGAAATTTCGAATATCGCGCGTGTCGAAGTCTGTCATGGCTTTTCCTTTAAATTTTGTGCATAGAATTGCTTCTAGGAGCATAGCTTCGTCCGCGGGATGTATGTTTTTCATTGCGTAATTGCTTGCGTTCAAAAACTCGCGGACGCGCTCCCTCGATTCTCCGTTTACTTCGGGAATCATATTTCGAGCCTCCTTCAGGCTGAGGAACCCGATATTATGCCCTGGCTGGTTACGAACGTCGCTAGTTGTCCGCCCGTATGTGACGTCTAGTGGGCCCTGGCTGCGTAAGCGGCGCCCTAATTCGGCTGGGCGGTCGTAAGTGCCGGCTTCTATCCGGCTCACTCGATTCTGTAATTCGCGAATCGCGCGGAGCATTTCCGTGGTGCGATCGAATTCTGCCGCCTCAGCACGTTCCATGCGGTCTCGCATTTCCAGCATTAACCGTAGGACGTCGTTGATCGGGGCGTCTTGCGCTCCTTGGCCTTGGTCCCTTTCGGACGATCGCTGGGCTCCCGCTTGTAATCTATTTATCTCCTCGCTCACTTGAGCGGGCGTTATGTCGACTCGTGGCGCCGGGGCCGCGTTAGCTCTCTGTTGGCTCATTCTGATTGCCCGCGGGATGTAATCCTCTTCCGTCGGGTCAATTAATTCGCGGTTTTGTGGCGTCAGGAAGAATTCTCCTCTCCCTGCGTTTCCGCGTTGGGTATCGGCCGAGGTGTCTGAGTCACCTTCGGTCGGGGGCTGTCTGTACGCGTCACTGTGTTCGTCGTTGCTCGAACTATCGCTATCTCGCGGGTTTTTGTGCGCGTCGCAGAGGCTGGCGTTTAAAAATTCAAATTCGCGTTCTACGACGACGTTGGGGTGTAGCTCGAGCACTGGTGTGCTCGGGTCGTCTAGTTGCGCGTCTAAGTTTCGTCTCACGCGGTCTAAATCGTCGCTCGCGAGTCGTGTGGCGCGGACACGATTTCGGATGCTGTTCTCGATGGCTCGTTGCGCGCGCTCGCTAAGCACGAATGACGCGTTGCTGACGGGGTGATGCCGGGTCAGGTCGTTCGACATCTATCGACGCTTACGCTTTTTTATAGCCTGCAATCGCGAAATGTTTTTCGGCGCTCGCGGTCGCGGGGGACGTTCGCACAGATATATTCTGTTCGTCGCGGCGCGTGCCTGTGTCGGCTTACAATGGAATGCGGACTTACAGTAACGACGCGGTGCGCAGTGTCGGCTTTCCGCTGAGTCGTCGTCCGCTGCCACGCTGTCCTGTTGACCCGCTTCGCTGCCTCGTCGCTCCGTGCCACGCTGCTACGCTGCTTTGCTGCTTCGCTGCTGGGGCTGGCGAGTCCGTGCGGTAGGTCGGGGCCGTCTCCGGTGTCGCTGATAACACTCGGCAGCTGCTACCGTGGCTTCTCTCGCTCTAGATCTGGCTGGCTGTTCCTCTCTGGGATGCTCTACTGCCTTTTAGTGATCCGCTCCTTTTGCAGGCGTAAGTCTGGCAGGATGTCCTCTCGCTCGGTTAGCGAATCCCACCGCTGCCACCAATTTGTTGTGCCGGTATCTCAGGATGGAGGGTTCGGCACAGAGTTCTTTGGATCCGCCGGGAGGAAGGGACAATCACTGAACAGCTGCTTGTTTTGAATAGCGATTCAATGAAACCTTTATTTATCAAACAAAATATTCTTCCTTAAATCACTGCCCTGACTTGCGGGCGTTCGCTATTACATTTGGTCACACTTATCGGCACGGTGTCTTGCGGTACGCGCTCGGTTATTAGACTGCCCGCCGCTTCTCCGAAGGGCGGGCTTTTTATCTCTCGCGTATGACTTCCGCGATGCTGACTTAGCTGTCAGCGCTTTTGCTTCCGGGTGTGCGACCTGGAAGCCGCTTGCGACAGCCGGAATGCCACCTCAGGGGAGTTCGGCAATATTCGGGATGCGCGCTGACAGCTAGGTGTCGCAATTAAGTCACGGCGACTTCCGCCTCACAACAGGTCTTTACGAGTACTATACCCATGTAAGATCGTTTATATAATAAATGTAGCGTTTCCGAAATAGAGCCTGCGCAAGATGAGGGCTGCAAAATTTTTAATGAATTTTTTCGCCTATTAGACAACGTCTAAGAAAAAAATTCATTGAGCATAAAATACGCTATTTAGATCATAGTTTAAAAAAAAATTAATTCAAATTTTTATAATAATAATTTTAAACTAATAAAGTAAAAAAACGCACAAAAATTTGAATATCTTGAAAACCCCATTTTCTATTTTTTTGAAATTTATACGGAATATTCTAGAAAGTATTAAAAAAATTTTAAGACTGGTCCGAAGTTGCGCAGAATTTTTGGGAATTTTTTATAAATTTTTTTGTGAGGCAGTAGTAATATTTGACTCAGAAAAGTGTAGTTAAAAACGCGTTTCAGACAATTCTGAATCGATTTAGATGTACTTTTTTTTAGTGATTGACGTTACTATGATGAAGATCTCGGCATAGCACACGACAATTGCGATCAACAGTGTGGAAAAGGCGAAAAAAATAGATTTATGAGGAAATTTAATTCAATAAGTACTGCAACCCGATTTCCTTCGGTCTCGCTAGCCGAAGGGGCGCGGCTGCAAATTAATCGTCGTACAACCAGACGATAGCTCAAAGAGGCCGACAATATTAAATCTCTTACCGTGGTTTTTGGTATCTCGGATCTGAACCGATACCTTCTTTTATTGGGCGCCAGGTGCGATTATAGACGCGCACCACGTCTCGACGATGTCCGTTCGCCCGGCCTCGGCGCAGATTCAGGGCGTAGTTCCGCGTTTTAGAGGTGGAGGTGGAGAGGGGACGTAACGCAATCGACACAAATAAAGTCCGATAAATAAACAGTAACAATCAAGTATATTTAATAGAAAGAATCAGATCAAGGCGAGGATTCACGGCCTGATATCGCTCAGGTGACCGGTAGCAACGCGGCGGCCGCAACGGCGGCAAGTGCCCGCGCCAGGTACGTGACTTTCACGCCCGCAAGACTCCCCTTCTCGAAGACGCACAACAGTCTCGATCCGATACACTCAGAAATCTCAATACGTCGAGCGCAATGATCCCGACTCGCTATACTTTGACTCCCGTAACAGTCTCGACTCACATATAATGCACGAAAGACATGCCCGCCGGTGCACGACCCCGCATCACAATGCGCTCGCGAATTCTCCCCCGAGCGAGCTCGACGATACTTGCTCGCATCCGCGACACAAAATATCCGCGAAGCTCTCGGCCTCCCGAGACGCACGATACTTCTTCGCGCACGGCAAACACCCGCGCGCCCGAATGCGCAACGCGACAATATTAATCACGAGAACCGAACACGCCACAATAATTCCGAATCTCGAATATACAACACCGAATACACAATCTCGAATACGAATAACACGTACGAATTGACTGTCGACCGCCAGCGGGGTATCGAGGAGGGCTTTCTATAATATTCTCGGCTACGATCTCGGCCGGCCACGTGCCCGCGACTTCCGGTTAATGGTCGCGGCAAGCTAACCGGCACCCACGACGACGGGAGCCGGTATCCACAATGTACGCGGTATTCTAAACGGTACGATCACTCACTTGCCGGGTCGCGACCGAGATCGAGCCCTTGCCTACGTGGTAGCACCGGAGTGGAGATCTTACAATTCTGCGGCTCGCTGCTGCTCGGCGGTGTCGGGGCGCTCGTCCTGGGGTGGCTCCTCGTCAGCGGCTCGATCGACAGTGAGGAGTGGTCGATTCGGCGGGACCGCGCCGGGCCCCCGCACTCGCGCCCTCAAGCTCGCGGATTTTCCGCCCCGCCGATTGGTCGTGTGTGTCGCCCTGCTCGCGACGCTGCGGACGATTTTCGCCATTTTCCCGCGGCCCATTTGAATCGGCTGCTGCGGTGTTCGCGGGCCCTTCGCGGCTTCCCGCCCGGCTGGCCAGGCCGCGGCGGCGCCGCTCGGCCTTCTGGGCGCCGTGGGGTGAAGTGGGTGGGCCATCCACCCGCGCTGCAGTCGCGGTGGTGCGCCCCTGGTCATGCTGCGGCGGGGCCGTGTTGCTGTGCGAGGCATTCCTGGCGCTACTCCAGCGGCCGGGCCCGGCGGCCCGCCCGTCGGTCGACCACTCCGCCGCAAGTCCTCCGAGCGCCCGTCGCTCCCTCGTCGCGACTCTCGTCGTTACAAGTGGTCGTGATCCCACGCTCCGGCACCACCTGTCAATCCTGCGGGACTTAACTAGAAAGAGGTTAGTTGACGCAAGTGGCCCTTCCTCGACTCGTGTCGAGGGGCCATCCCTGACCTTCCCCTCGGCCGAGCTACCGTCTGGGTGGAAGACGGGACAAATGTCACGTCACAGTACATTTATTTAAGAACATATTATTTATTATTTTGTGCTTAGTATAATTATTCGAAAATGAATAATCTTTAACAATTAATTTATAATTTTTACTTGGTATGACGCAGTGGACACGCTGAGTCTGAAGTATTTTTTTCGTTTGATCGTCCTGTCAAAAATTCGGCAGCAATTTCATATTTTTTTTGTTCCAATGAGGACTGCAAAATTTTTGCCCCGTCCCAATACGTCAAGTATTGGGACAAAAAAAACTATGAAATCGCCGCCAAATTTTTGACAGGTCGGTACGATCAAACGAAAAGATCGAAAAGAATACCTAGACTCAACGTGTCCACTGCGTCATACCAAATAAAAATTATAAATTAATTGTTAAAGATTACTCATTTTTGAATAATTATACTGAGCACAAAATAATAAAATAATATGTTCTTAAATAAATATACTTATTGAATTAAATTTTCTCATAAATCTATTTTTTTCGCCTTTCCCACACTGTTCATCGCAATTGTCGTGTGCTATGCCGAAATCTTCATCATAGTAACGTCAATCACTAAAAAGAAAGTATATCTAAATCGATTCAGAATTGTCTAAAACGCGTTTTTAACTATACTTTTGTGAGTCAAATATTACTACTGCCTTACAAAAAAATTTATAAAAAATTTCCAAAAATTCTGCGCAACTTCGGACCAGTCTTAAAATTTTTCTAATACTCCCTAAAATATTCCCTATAAATTTCAAAAAAATAGAAAATGGGGTTTTTGAGATATTCAAATTGTGTGTTTTTTTACTTTATTAGTTTAAAATTATTATTATAAAAATTTGGAGTAATTTTTTTTTAAACTATGATCTAAATAGCGTATTTTATGTTCAATGAATTTTTTTCTTAGACGTTGTCTAATAGGCGAAAAAATTCATTAAAAATTTTGCAGTCATTTTGCGCAGGCTCTATTTCGGAAACGCTACATTTATTATATAAACGATCTTACATGGGTATAGTACTCGTAAAGACCTGTTAAAAAACGAGCTGCCATCAAAAATAAAAAGGTCGAAGTTTGACCCCTTGCGAATTGGCGTGGAATGCCCCATATATACAATTTATTAATTATATTTATAAAGTTTTAATTTTATATATAAGGGTAATCACGGTACAAATTTAAAGAAACATTTGATGCGCTATCATGAATTCAAAAAAGATTATTTTATTGAAGTTTTTTTAAATAAATGTAAGGATGTCAACGTCAACAATATATTGCAAAAAAATCAGAAAGGAATACAACAGCAAATAAACGAGATAAATACAATAAAATTGAACATAACAAAAAAAGACTTCGAAAATAACTGTGTAGAGTTGGTAACAGTAAATGGAAAACCATTTAGTATTTTGGACGATTCTGGTTTTCAAAATATTATAAATTCAATTAAGTGCGCGATAGAAGAAAAAAATAAACAGAAATTCTCTATTTCGTCAGAATCAATACAAAAGAAAGTTTTTAAAGAAGCTGATAGAATAAGAAAAAAAATAGCTGAAGATATAAAAAATATTATGATTTCATTGAAAACCGACGCTGTTACTCGATTAGATAGATCATTTTTAGGAATTAATATACAATACATTAAAGATGCAAAAATTATATTAAGAACTTTAAAACAACCTAGCTTCCGAAGCGCGGATCTAGCTCGTGGCTGGTCAGGGTTCGGAGTAGGTGCGGAGGAAGACACAAGACTCGGTTAAAATAGGAAACGTAACAAAGTTTATTCGATTAAGCGCAATACATCGGTGTGATCGCGGAGATCGACGTAAAACGTAACAAAGTTTATTCGATTACGCGCAAATACATCGGTGTGATCGCGGAGATCGACGTGAAACGTAACAAAGTTTATTTGATTACGCGCAAATACATCGGTATGATCGCGGAGATCGACGTGAATATCGTAGCGGTATGATATACAGTAAGATCGCGGATGTGACGGAGTTATATACAGAGATCGCGGCGTTCGAGTATCGGAGATATGTACAAAGGTCGCGGAGTTCGAGTATCGAAGGTATGTACAGAGATCGCGGGGCGCGAGTATCGGCGATATAAGATCGCGGGTCCGAGTATCGGAGATATGTACAAGGATTGCGGATACCGGCAATATACCGAGGATCGCGCGCGGCGCGGGAGCGCGTGGAATCGAGCGGCCAAGGGTCTTAGCGGATATACAGAGAACTCTTTATATCCTGTCGCATCGATATGTGGAGGCGGGAGGCGGCACCGGGTGGCCAAGATCCTTGGCGAGTAAGAGAAGAGCTCTCTTACCCTGGTTCACTCCGGTGTCACAGGTTCTCGGGTGGAGGATCGAGTCAACCGCCTAGATACGTCACTTGGCAGAGCCAGAAAAAACTCTTTACCTCCTGGTTGTTCGAATTGGTAGGATTGCGGGATCCGTGAGCAGCGGAGAACTGGTCGGGTCGGTTTGCTGGCTCACGGCGGAATCTCAATGTTATTAACAATTCGGCGCCTTTTATACCCGTCCGTGGCGCAATATCGGCGTGGCGGGGGTATGCGCGACGGCAATCACGAGCGCCGGGATGGAGCGGCGGGTCGGTCGGGAGTTACGGCGTCCCGACGCCGCGATTGCGTTCGGCGGCGCTCGGCCGTTTTCGGCACCGTTCGGCGCTCCGAGTCGGTTACCGCGGTAAGTCCGTTCGCGGACTTGTACGCGAGATCGGGTATTTAAAAAAGGGCACACCGTGCCTTGTCTCGCCCGACGAATGGTCGGCCGGGCGGCATCCGGCTGATGATCGCCGGGAATGATGCGTTTTCGGGGTGCATCGTTACAACTTTAGCACTAAAGGAACTAAAAGAGAAACATACAGGTAATCAACAATCAACATTATGGTTATATTTAACATTCATAAATTTATATACTTACATCTACATATATTTTTAAATAAAAACATTACATATTATATGCAGGTAAATATATAAAAGCAGTTATAAAAAACTGTTTGAGATTCCGTTATCAATTGCGCCACCGGATCAGATGGCAGCATCGACCGGGTATCGACCGGCCGGATCCGCGCGGCGGCGATCGCAAGCACGGGCGCGAGCGTCGTCGTCTTCTTCCGCGCGACAGAGAGAGTAGATATATGGCCGCGCTGTGAGAAGCAGTATTCGAGTGCTCTGTACTTCTCCCTCGGAGAATTGTAGTTCAACGTGTCCATCGCTGCTACTGACGCTTTCAATACAGCGTATTAAAGTGTAAAGAGACCGCTCATCGTATTCTCAGGTGCATCAACACGTCATCTCAGGCTCACCCGTGCGCGAGTGCCGACCGCCACGTGTCTCAACGGCTCACGGGCGTATCATCGCAAGAAGAGAGATTAGTATAATCGTCTCGTCTAATCTCAACATAAATACATCTCATTTCCGGACTTCTCAGGTCAGACTGTACATTCAATTTACATTAAAGACTGCTCAGACGGTGCTCTGAGCTACACAAATAAAACGGGCATAAGTTATTAACACCTTCCACGCGTGTCCTTCTCATCCCGCTTCCATCGCCGGGAAAAAACAGCGATTTCGCGAACATTTGGTCCTTCGAGCCGGATGCGTGGAACCTAAAGTGTAGCTCAGACACAGATCTTGTGAATAGGGCATGCCCTTCGACGTGCCACGTAGACATTACCGCGCGTTTTCGCGAGTGAAGGACAGACATTCACGCGCGCTCGCGAGTGCTACACAGACATTATCGCGCGCTCTCGCAAGTGTAACGCGGACATGAACACGTGCTCAGTACATGACCAGACTCTCGCTTCGCGCAGTGTTTTCCTCACGCGTCTCTCGAACGTTCTCGCTTCGCGCAGTGTTTTTCTCACGCGTCTCTCGAACGTCCTTGCTCCGTGCAGTATTTCTTACGCGCCTCTCGAAAGTTCTCAGGTCTCTCATCGTGCGCAGCTCAGTGACGCCTCATCATGACGGAGCCCGCCAAAAACGGGGACGGGCGGCAAGGACGCCGCGACGCAGAAGCTCGAGGTACCACCGGCTCGCACGTCGGATCGTCAAGTCGCACCAGTGCGCTTGTCAACGGAGCGTATCCTCAAGGTTCATACTCAGATGAACCGCCTTGTGACGGTGCAGAATATTGGCAAGACGCTGCCATCTTATGCAGAGGACACGTCATTGGAGGAATCTCAATGCATCTCAAGGAAGTGCATGTGGCGTTTCTCAAGGAGCACGGATACTTTGAAATCTCATGGCCGGCGGCGCTCAGTTAGCATGAATACTTCTCAACCAATGTTTACGCCGCGGAGGCGCGAAATTACATGGCTGCTCGTCGCGCTGTTGCAAAAATCAAAAGCGTATGGTTAGAGAGGCCCGCTCCGACGTCCGTATCCGAACCATCGCAGTCCTCGCGTGACAATCAGCGGCTGCCGGACACAAATATCCCGTCCTAAAGGGCGATTACGCTGCAACGGCACTCACTTTACTGTGACGTGCACAAAATTCAGGGATCTCTCACCGGGCGATCGACAAAAATTAGTGATCTTACGGAGGCTCTGTTTCAATTGCCTCAGCCGCCACAACGTCCGCTCATGTAAGAGCACACGAGGGTGTAAGAAGTGCACCAACCGACACCACACGATGCTGCACGAGGCTCATCAGTCGCATTCATCAGCGAAGCCGATCACCAGCTCAGTTGCGTCCGCTCAATAGGAAGATGGTGCAATCGTCGCTCACTCCCTACGAGCTACAGCCCTGGCTCAGATCAGTTCATCTGTTTACCTTTGTTTCAGAATCACTCGTTCGTCAGCTCAACATTCTTCGTCAACATTCTGTCATTCTCATTACTGGAATTGGTGGCGAAAAGTCAACGCAAACCCGAGGAGTTGCATTAAGCTCCGCTTACTTCACTCAAGATCAGACGTCATCATTCAAGCTCACATTCTGCAGACGTTAACGAACATCCTGCCATCATTCAACGCGGCACCACAGGAATGGCCGCATCTCACCAAGCTGACCTTGGCCGATCCAGATTTCCTCACATCACGGCCAGTAGATATCATTATTGGAGCTGACTCATATGGGCAAATCAAAGCCCAACATCATCAAACAAGATCCATTGATGCCAATTGCGCAGCTATCAAGTCTTGAATGGCTCGTTCTCGGACCGATCAACCCATCATCATCGGCATTTGCTGCATTACATCATGCATCGATTCAGGAGAGAGAAGACGCTCTCGACGAGCTATTGTAGAAATTTGGACACAAGAAGTGCCCGCGAAGGAGAATCATGATCTTCAAGACCACTGTCTCGCGGAACTCAACCGGGATTAATAAGAAGATTCTCCCGAGACCAGAACTATCGACGTCTGTATCATAAGTTGATGACAGAATATCGAGAGCTCAATCACATGAAGAAGGCTTCTCCTGTTTCCAGTCAGCACACGCAATATTACTTGCCACATCACGGAGTGCTCAGACCAGACAATGCAACCACAAAATTACGTGTGGTATTTAATAGCTCGAGTGCATCTACAACCGGCCACTTACTTAATGATCTCATGCACACGGGAGCCAAGTTGCATTTAGACATCACCGATGTTCTGCTCTGGATTCGACAATTTCGACACTTAGTCGCCACTGACATCACCAAAATGTATAGGCAGATCAAAGTGCATGAAGATGACTGGAATTTACAACGGATTACAACGGATTCTCTGGACAGACGATCTTCTCAATGAAGTGCCATATTATCTAACCACGGTCACGTATGGTACTAAAGCTGCCCCGTTCTTAGCGGTACGAACGCTGCTGCAACTCGAGGTCGACATGTCGACGATACGTTTGGAGGCGCTGACACTCAGCAGCTAATACAAACTTCATTGCAGTTAAAGAACTTGTGCATGGCGGGCGGCTTCCCATTAGCAAGGTAGCACGCTACTAATCAAGATGTGCTCTCTGCGGTTGACGCAGATAAGGATCAGAGCTCACAAGTTACATTCGACGATTGCGTAGTCAAAATACTCGGATTACGATGGCTTCCTCAAGAAGATTCATTCACATTCTCAACAAGGATCTCGTCGCACACCGATCATCTCACCAAACGCCTCATTTTGTCTGAAGTGGCTCAGATATTCGATCCACTAGGCTTTGTATCACCAGTAGTGATCAAGGCGAAGATGCTCTTGCAGGAGCTTTGACTTCATAAGCTCCAATGGGATGAACCACTGCCATCCCAGCTCTCATCACGGTGGCTCATCATCAGAAAAGAACTCACAAGCTTGATCAAGCTCTCAATACCTCGGTGGTATAACACATGGAGTACCTCAACAGTGGAATTTTACGGCTTTTCTGATGCTTCTCAACTCGCAATGGCTGCCGTCGCATATATCACCGTCCACGGCTCTAATGGTACCACGATTTCATTGGTGTGCTCCAAAACTACGGTAGCACCACTCAAACGCCTCACCATCCCGCGACTTGAACTCCGCAGCACTGCTGCTCTCAAGACTCATGCAATACGTTCAAGCCACCTTGAAATTGAACGTTATAGCAGCGCACTTGTGGACGGACTCTCTTGTGACACTCACGTGGATCAAATCTCATGCATCGCGCTGGAAGGATTTTGTGAGAAACCGAGGTTCTCAGACTCAAGAGCTCACTGCAAACGCACACTGGAAATACAACCTGGTACATCCACCCAGCCGATTGCGCATCTCGAGGCTTGACAACATCTCAACTCCAAAGCCACTCATTATGGTGGACGGGACCACCGTGGATACTCACACCTGAATCATGGCCATCACAACCCGCGCTGTCGGACGAGTTGAGCGCTCATGAGGCTCGTCTTGGCATTGCGCTACATGCAGCTGCATCTCAATCGGACTACCACTGGGATCTCATATATAGGTACTCAACTCTCAACAAATTAGTGAGAATAACAGCTCTTTGTTTCAGGTTTATTTCGCTTCTGAGAAAGCGCCGATACACGCCACTGGACGTACACTCAGCTTTGGAGAAGGCCAGACTGTTCTGGATCAAGGCTACTCAAGCGGCATACTTCACGCACGAGATCAAGATGCTCACGGCCAACTTGAAACTACCAACTACTCACGCATTCAGTCGACTGACTGCCTATATAGACGCTCAAGGGATTATCTGAGTTGGCGGCCGCCTCTCCCAATCAGCACTAGCTCAAGACAACAAACATCAGGCGATTTTACCTCGCCACTCACGATTCTCAACCTTAATCATCGCACACGCCCACATGCGCACCCTGCATGGAGGAGCTCAGCTGACATTGGCTCATGTCAGACAACGATATTGGATCATCGGCGGACGGGCTCCGGTGAAGTCGCATGTCTCACGGTGTCGTGTGTGCTCGGCAGAGGGGGATCCGTGCTCATCTGATGGGCCAACTACCTCTCTCTCGGGTTACGCCGTCACGTCCGTTTGCTCATACAGGAGTCGACTATGCCGGACCGCTCACCATCAAGACATGGAAAGGACGAGGTGCGAAAATGTACAAGGGATGGATCTGTGTATTCGTCTGCTTCTCCACCTCCGCAATTCACCTCGAAGTAGTAAGTGACTACTCATCAGAGGGATTCATAGCTGCCCTCCGAAGATTATCAGCGAGAAGAGGAATTGTTCAAACCATGCATTCGGACTGCGGAACAACTTTCATTGGAGCAGACGCCGCGCTCAAGAAAATGTTCGTTCAAGGCTCTCAAAAACATCAACGAATTGCTCAAGTTTTGCAACTTGACGGTACGAGATGGGAGTTCAAACCACCAGGCGCTCCACACATGGGGGGCAAATGGGAGGCGGTAGTAAAGTCCGTGAAGTTTCATCTGAGACGGACCATCGGGGAGACTCTAATCACGACGGAAGAACTAACAACATTCAACTCGCGTCCTTTAGAACCGTTAAGTGACGACCCTGAAGACGTCTCAGCGCTCACACCAGGTCATTTTCTCATTGGAGGTCCACTCACTACCATACCCGAGCCATCTCTGGTTGACCTGGCAACCTTGCGACTATCTCGATAGCAGCTCATCCAGCAGCGTGTTCAACATTTTTGGGCACAATGGTCAGCTCATTATCTGCAACGCCAGCAGGCGATTTCCAAGTGGCATCATCCCAACAACAACATCAACGTGGGTTCCATCGTGCTGCTCACCGACGAACGATCTCCACCGTGCAAGTGGCCACTCGCTAGAGTAACGGCATTGCACCCCGGCAAGGATGGACTCACTAGGGTAGTTACCCTCAAGACGGCTGCTACGACACTCACTCGGCCAATTGCTAAGCTGGCCGTACTACCGATCTCGTCAGAATAACAGACCATGAGTAAGGAATCATCAACAAGGTTGCTGATGGCGGGCGGAATGTTTGAGATTCCGTTATCAATTGCGCCACCGGATCAGATGGCAGCATCGACCGGGTATCGACCGGCCGGATCCGCGCGGCGGCGATCGCAAGCACGGGCGCGAGCGTCGTCGTCTTCTTCCGCGCGAGAGAGAGTAGATATATGGCCGCGCTGTGAGAAGCAGTATTCGAGTGCTCTGTACTTCTCCCTCGGAGAATTGTAGTTCAACGTGTCCATCGCTGCTACTGACGCTTTCAATACAGCGTATTAAAGTGTAAAGAGACCGCTCATCGTATTCTCAGGTGCATCAACACGTCATCTCAGGCTCACCCGTGCGCGAGTGCCGACCGCCACGTGTCTCAACGGCTCACGGGCGTATCATCGCAAGGAAGAGAGATTAGTATAATCGTCTCGTCTAATCTCAACATAAATACATCTCATTTCCGGACTTCTCAGGTCAGACTGTACATTCAATTTACATTAAAGACTGCTCAGACGGTGCTCTGAGCTACACAAATAAAACGGACATAAGTTATTAACACCTTCCACGCGTGTCCTTCTCATCCCGCTTCCATCGCCGGGAAAAACAGCGATTTCGCGAACAGACATTTTAGAACAAAATCAAAATAAAAATAATGCAAATAACAACATCGACAGTGACATGCATTTAGAAGAAAATGAAGAAAAAAATGACGAATATAGAAATGAAACAGATAACTTAAACGTTTTCAAAAATATTGAAACTGAAGATGCAAAGAGTGATCACAAGATCGGCCCCATTTTTTTCGCATTCGATTTTGGTCATAAAATAGGTACCAAACGAAAGGTCTTGTCAAGCTGATTACAGATATGTTAGTCTCAGAGTGTACCTATTTACCGTTCCAGAGATATCGGGCTCCAAAAATTCCAAAACCAATAAATGGTACCTGTTATGAACGTTCTCGGTAATGTCAATCTCGGGGTAGGATATACGACTCGGGTCAGTACAGAAAAAATAATCTTTATTGTCCTTTCGAGGAGACCGATAGCTTTCGTGGTCTCTGCGCTACTGGTTTCGCTGGGCGAGTGCTCTTCCCCTCTAGCTCGCGCCTTTTGTTTACACGCGCGATACCCCAGACGCATTTCTTCTATTTTTCCAGAAAGCGCCACTGGCTAGTCAATTGAAAATTATGCTGGAATTGAGTTTTTCACAACACCTCCACGGAAAGTTCGACTTTCCATGTCTGTAGAGAGGGGCGAAAGCGGCCAATTTCACGCCAGGGCGGCATAGCGGGCGGAAAGTAACCACTTTCCTCCCTAGAGAGGAAAGTAACAACTCGTGTGATTTGCCGCCCTCGCCTTCGGCTCGGCAGCCAAATGCGTTTGAGTAGCCAGTGGCGCCATCTATTGGTTTTGGAATTTTTGGAGCCCGATATCTCTGGAACGGTAAATAGGTACACTCTGAGACTGACTTATCTGTAATCAGTTTGACGAGACCTTTCGTTTGGTACCTACTTTATGACCAAAATCGAATGCGAAAAAAATGGGCCATTTGCCTATGGACATTTGTGATCACTCTTTTAGTTTTGATTTTGAAAGCAATATTTTAACAGGTAAAAGACTTTAAATTGTATTACTTTAAATTTTAACTATTTAAAATTCTTAAAAACATTTGTATAATTCTTTTGTTTTTTATTATTTATATTTGTTCGCGAAATCGCTGTTTTATCCCGGCGATGGAAGCGGGATGAGAAGGACGCGCGTGGAAGGTGTTAATGAATTATTTCTTTTTATTTTGTATAGCTCAGAGCACAGTCTGAGCAGTCTTTAATTCAAGATAAATGTACAGTCTGACCTGAGAATTCGATGAGCTTGTATAAGGAGAAGTCTTTTGATTGTCCGAGACAATTGTATGAATTGCTCTTCTACTGTTGAGTCGCCCGTGAGTCGATGAGACACGTGGCGGTCGGCACTCGCGCACGTGTGAGCTTGAATCGTCGTGTTGATGTACCAGAGCTGAACTGAGCGGTCTCTTTTACATCTTGGAAATGTCTCTAGGCAGCGTTGGTCACTGCGGTATGCACTTCAATGCGGAGTCACAACTTGTACGCACGTAGCACACGTTATGCGTCTTGTCACTGCGCGGCCATATTTCTTCTCTGATTGTCGTGCGGAAGAAGACGACGACGCTCGCGCCCGTGCTTGCGAAAGCTGCCGCGCGGATCCGGCCGGTCGATACCCGGTCGATGCTGCCATCTGATCCGGTGGCGCAACGTGATAACGGAATCTCAAACAATATTATATTTACATCGTTAATAATTTGAAACTTACATATTTTATTCTGATTTTTTTACCTTTTAATGTTTTAAGTTTTAATAGAAGGTAAAGGTAAATGTTACATCATATGCTACATAATAAAGCAACCATTACGTATTAAATAAATTTTACCTGATTTTCGATGTACTAATTCTTAAAAAAATTTAAAGTACATTGAGTATAATATTTTGTTCAAGTACTTCAAGTATAATATTTACGTTATGATTAAATAAAAACTTGTCATTTTTTAATAATATAATTATATAATAAACTAGCTATTTACTCGGGCTTTGCCCCGGAGGACATATGTGATAAGACACGCAAATAGTCTCTCTCTCTCTCTCTCTCTCTCTCTTTCCCTCCCTCCCTCCCGCCCTCTCTCCCCCTCTCTCCCTCCCCCTCTCTCTCTCTCTCTCTCTCTCTCTCTCTCTCTCTGGGATCACGTAAGTACAGATAAACGTGTCTCATATCGCTCCGTATTTAGCGAATATTTTTTGCCGCCCACTGCCCTCCGGGGCCTTCCTTTTCTAGTGCATGAATACAAAGCAATCTTGGCTTGCATTATTTGCTTCCGCTTATGCTGGACCTGTTCCTGTGACGACTACTGCCTGCATCTACTTCCTCTTTTCCTGGAATTTGGCATCTTCACGAGTCGGTATCTGCGGAACGCGCATGCGCTGGTTTTCCTGGCTGGCTGCGGGCGTGCGAGGAGTCGGGAGCGATGTCGGGAAAAGAAACAACTTCGTCCTCCGCAGGGCTCGGAGCGCGACGAACGTGGCGAAAACAAAAACAAGACTCTTAGGAGGGCTTTCTCTTCTATTTCAAATCGATCTACTTCGTTTGAAAAAGCGCATGAATTCGTTATGAATGTGTCAAGGGTAAATGCATTAAAACAATCGATTAAAATGCATAGCGATGAGGTCATTTCATCGCTCTTGTCGAGTAGGGAGACTAAAGACAGGAAGACTCAGATTGAGGCGGCTCTTCGCGTTTGCAGGGAAGCATTTGTAGAACTTTCGGCCCGCTTATATAGGTCTTTTAGAGCGTCAAACGCATGGGCTTTCTCCCGAAATGATCGGGGACATTTTTAGGGATGTTCTGGCTGAGGCTCGCGACTGCCCCCGGGCGTATGAGTCCAGCAGGTGCTCTGCGTCGTGCGGGCCGGTGGGCGCTGATTCCGTGCGCTCATATGCATACGTTGCTGCCTCCGAGCGGGCTAAGACTAGCGTGGCGGGTGGCCCTCAGCTGAGAGCTCCAAAGACGACGAGCCTGATTGTGGTCCCGAGGGATGATTCCTCAACCAGGTACGTCACGTCAAGGGACACGAGGGAGGCTTTGCAGAAAGCTGTGAGGCCATCGGACTTTAACTTAAAAGTTAAAAGTATGTCATCGACCAAGAATAACGGCATCGAATGTCCGCATCGAGGCCCTCTCTGTGGACTTGAATAAGATGAAGGAATCGATCAAACTCGATAATGCTGGTCTCATATTGGAAGAGGAACGAAAAACTAATCCTAGGCTGCTTATCCGAGGAATACCTTGCAATCTGTCACGCGATGAAATAAGAAGTGAATTCATTGCATTAAATCTAAAAACTTTTGATACCTCAGAGGTAAAAATAATATATATTTTTCCCGCGAAGAATAATCGCAGGACCACGAGCTGTGTAATCGAGGTGACGCCGGGCATACGCTCGTATTTGCTGGGGAACGGACTTGCTTTTATTAATTACTCCGCCTGCAGAGTATTGGATCATATCAGAGTGCTGCAGTGCTACAAGTGCCTAGCTTTTGGTCACTTTGCTGAGAAATGCAGGTTCTCTTCACTGTGCGGTCAATGCGCTGGCGACCACGAGACCAAAGCATGTTCCAATAGAGATGCAACTCCAGTCTGCGGAAACTGTAAGAGATGGACCTCTCAGGAAGCACAACACCATTCGGCTTTGGACAGTAAACGATGTCCCATTCTGAGACGAAGAATAGCGGAAAGAACCAAAACTATCAACTATGGTTAACGAACTTCCAGAATTTCTACGTATATGTCATGTTAACTGTCAATCGCTAATGGCGCACCTTGACGAGTTCCAAGCCTATTTTGGTCCTTCTGGATATCATATAATATGCCTATCTGAGACCTGGTTGAAGCCTGCTGTCTCGGATGGTCTTATCTCGCTGCATGGGTACCAAATTTTCAGATGCGACAGGCGGAGTAGGAATGGTGGTGGAGTTGCTTTTTACATCTCTAGCTCCCTCCAGGCAAGGATCCTGCTGCATTCGGAAGGTGTATATGACGGAAGACCTGAGTTTCTAGTGGCTGAAATCTTTGTAAGCGGTGGCTCTAAGATGCTCCTGGCGGTTGTTTATCGGCCACCTCACTGTGGATACTTACGAGAATTTTTGGAAGCATTCGCCGATCTTTCTGCCGGCTACAAGCACTTGATAATCTTTGGCGACTTCAATGCTGACCTGTGCTCAACCACCTTTGACTCGACTCAAATCTTGACTTTCATTGAAGCCATGAACCTCTACTTGGTTCCTTATGCCCCTACTCATCACACTCGTTCGTCTTCCACACATCTTGACTTATGTATCGTTGATGATGCCGATAAATTGATTTCTTACGAGCAATGTGACGCATGTTTCTTGTCTGCCCATGATCTTATAAACATCAAATACAGGGTTAGAGTTGAGCGCCACCTCGAACGCGAGATTGTGGTGCGTGATTTCCGTTCTTTTGACATTGATGACTTCTTAAATGATCTGAGAGGATATGACTGGAACGTACTTTATCAGGCTGACAACATCGACAGCAAGGTTTCGTTTCTGAATGATGCACTTACTGAGAGCTACGACAGGCATGCGCCCTTACGAAACATCCAGCCCAAGCACTTTCCTGCTCCCTGGCTAACGCCGGACATTAAATCTGTGATGAAGGTAAGAGACAGAGCGAGAAGAGTCTGGAAGAGAAGAAAGACCAGTCCGTACTACACCAGATATAAGATCCTAAGAAATCAGGCTCAGGCCTTAGTTCGTTCTGCCAAAGAAAAGTATTATTTGAACGCTTTTCAAGACGGTAGCGAACCGACTGCTATATGGAAGAAACTTAGGCATCTCGGCCTCTTAAAATCCAAAAATGTCGATAAGAATCTCATCTTCTCTACGGACGAACTTAATGAGTTCTTCGCGAGTGTTGCGGCAAGCAACTCTGATGAACAGCAGACTCACCACCCCGTCTATCTCGGCGAGGAAACCTACGAAGACTCAAAATTTTACTGGAGTAACATCGAAGAAAATGCTACAGCAAAAGCTTTGCTACGTATCAAATCAGATGCGGTTGGAGTTGACGGACTGTCTTGCAAACTTTTTATTCGGGCTCTACCTTGTATCCTTCCGGCTTTAACACATATTTTTAATTTCAGCCTGACATATGGTGTTTATCCTCGAACTTGGAAGACTGTTATCATCTGCCCGATTTCGAAAGTTAAATGTCCGTCGGAAATGCGTGATTATAGGCCCATTTCGATTCTTTGCGCGGTCTCAAAGGCATTGGAGCGCATCGCAACTGAGCAGATCTCGCGCTTTATGGAGGACACAGGCGCCTTGGATCCATTTCAATCTGCGTACAGGAAAGGACATTCTACACAGTCCGCGCTAATTCGCGTTCTTGATGATGTGAGACAGGCTGCCGATAGTAGGATGGTGACAGTTGCGGTCTTTTTTGATTTCACCAAAGCATTCGATTATGTCAATCATTATATTTTAATTGATAAATTAAGAGACCTTGGCCTATTCACTTCAGCTTTAAGATGGTTATGCTCCTATCTCGATGATAGAAAACAAGCTGTGCGTGATCCTAAAACAAGGATGACGTCGTCAGAGCGTCCAGTGTTTACTGGTGTGCCTGGTGTGTGGCTCAGTATTGGGACCTCTCTTATTTGTCCTCTACTTAATTGGTTTTAGCAAAGTCCTTAAACACTGTAAATACCACTTTTACGCTGATGATCTGGTGATTTACCTACACACTGAGCTCAAAAATCTAACTGAGGCTATTTTTAGAATAAACGA
>JASTWK010001930.1:0-21961 GCA_030770225.1 Temnothorax unifasciatus
AAACTGAATATCCTCAGAAAGAAGTGAGTTGTTCACCGCTAATTGCAAGCTGTGAGCAGCACACGTTACGTCAAATTTTTTTCTGAACTTGCTCTATAGATCGTACAGCTTTGACTACATTTGCAGCATTATCAGTCACAATAGCTACAATTTTGTCATTTAATTTCCACTCTTCGAATATATTTCCATTTTATTAGCGAGATTTTCTGATGTGTGGCGCTCATCCATTTCAGTTGTGTTAAGAGTGAAAGATTTTTGTACCCAATGTCATCAATTAAGTGCACGGTCATGGTGATATACGATTCCTGAGCGGCAGACAACCAACAATCTGACGTACAAGCTACTCCACAAGCTTTACTCCATTCTGCTTTTATGGATTTTTCAATGCTTTCTTTAAGAGCGTGCAACCTCTTTTTAGTGCATCTTCCTTTATAGGTTTGTAATTTGGTTCCACAATGCCATAACACTGAAGAAAACCCTCGCTGGTACAAAAAGAAATAGGCATTTGATTTAATGCGATCATTTTTGTCAAAGCTTGATGGATTTTCTTCTGCTCTTACTGGCGAGCAAAAATTGTTGTTATAAGTTGATTTTCTTCGGACTCTTCGACGCTTAAAACATGACGATCCTGACCCAATTAAAATATCATTGTTTTCATTGATTTTTTTCTTGACTTGATTCTTCATGCAAATCATCATTCGTGGCTAAATTCTCCGAGCTATAAAATAAAATGTAATATCAATCATATAAAGCTCAACTCTGTCATATTAAATTGATTTTGATTAAAAGTTTTAATTCAGAATCAAATAAAATAATTATTTTGTATATATTTGAATATAAAATTAAATATGTAAATTAAATTAATGTTGATATTCAAGTACTAATATATTTAAAAATAGGTAAAATTTATTTCTTTTGTACTATTTTCAATTTTAGATAGTATCTACATCATTTTTACTCTACGAATACAGTTACGAACAAAAGTTACTAAAAAGTTTAAAGAAACATTTTAAACATTAAAAATAATTTTTTTTCTAATTCTTTTATTGTCTGAATAAAGCAGAAAAAAGAAAAAATAGCGAAAAATAGTAAATAGTTTAATGCCAGTATTTCAAAAAAAGTTAATCAATTAAACCGTTGCACATGTCTATGAGCAGTTTACAAATTATATAGCAAAATTGAGAATTTTTTTTATACATCTATGTCTTATCACTCGCTTTTACATGCTAATAGCATTATCGAACTTAAATCTATTTGTCTACGTTTCAAAACCCTAAATCTCTATTATTTCCTCATTAAAAATAAATATTTTTATTTTTTATTTTTTACAAAATCTAAAAACGTATATACTCACCTCCGTTTTGTAGATGATGAGCTCCTCTTGGTTACTTGTAAGTCCATAAATACCCTGCAAATGACGGCTTAATGACCCGGTCGAACCACCGCGGCAGGAAAACTCATTGTTTGCTTCATCGGGGCACAAATCACAAAGTGCTTTGTCTCCTTCTCCAATGAGCATATTTCCATACCCAACTTTCTTCATATAATCAAAATTAACTGTCGTAAAAGGAATTTACAAGCTACACCGCAGGCGAAAAAATATTTTTTGACATACGGAAAACTGTCGAACGAGTCACCTTGCGATGGATAAACGAAGATTACCGCTAACGAGAAAGGAATAACAAAATAACAGAGCGTTCAAAACCCATCAGAGTGCCTTAAGCAGCCCAGAGCGACATTTTGCTAAGACATAGGATTATTTGCACGTATTTTATAATATAAATACGTTAAAGTATGTTGCGTGACACACACGAAGCCAACATACACGCGGGTAATTTAAATACACGGGTACACGTGTATCCGCGGTGATCCGTGTCAGATGTAACGTGTAGTACGACTACACGTGTCACGTGTACCCGTGTATTTTAAAACACGTTTCTGACTGGGAGCTCTAGAAAGAAACGCATCTTTTCTCTTAGCACACGTCCCTTTAGCACACCTCGTGCGCTATCGGGATAATGCTTCCAACATTTTGTGCGTTATCGGGACTATGTTTCATTTTCTTGTGTGCTATCGGGCAAATGTGCATATTACTTAGTGCGCTATCGGATAGTGCGCCATTTATTTGGTGTGCTATCGGGACGTGTGCTAAATGGATGTGGGCTATCGGGAATTATTTTAAATTCGACGTGTGCTATCGGGCTGTGCGCTAGCGCACCGTGCGCTAACGGATCCCGCTCATATATATATATATATAACCGGGTGTCTCAGACCACCCGTATCACCCGATTTATTCGTAACACAACATTTTAGAGAAAAATGTTCCAGACCAAAGTTGCATGGTTTCAAAGGGTACATAAGATGGCGTCATTAGTTTCACCTTAAATAGTTGCTTGAAGGTCACGTAAAGGTCACCTTCAATTTTTTAAATAGAACTACCTACTTTTTATTACATATTCTTGTAGCTTATCTCGAGGGCTTCCAAAACACTATAAGAAAGTATTTTTCATTAAGAACTTTTGGAATTATAAGGCTTGAAAGTTCTAGTATTTTGACATAAATACAAAATATCTTGTAAACATCAAGTTTTCGGTAATGTTACCTTAATACTTTTATGCACAGAATAATGAGACGATTCTTGAAAAATGTTATCCAAGACATTCGAATAACCTTTACAATAAATTTTAGCGAAAATAAACGTTTTTGCACTACCTGCTCGCGGCATAACCAGGGAATCTATGACGAGGACGTAGCAGATATCAGATCCCACGTGTCGTGTGCACCGTAGAGATAAGACCCTGTGGTTCGTCGTTTCCGCAGCATTTTATGACTCCAAACCCTCCCTACGGTGCGTGTGCGTGTGCGTGTGTGCGCGCGCGCGCGCGCGCGTATGTGTGTGTGTGTGTGGATGTATGGCTACATGTGATTAGGCTTGGTGTTCGAAATGTCCCACCGTTTGCTTCAATGCAAGCAAGTACTCTTTTTTCGAAATTATTTGTAGCAATGAAGAACTTCATCAGCATGTAAAGAACGAATAGCGTTGCGTATTCTACGAATCATATCATCTCTTGTCGTGGGGCGTTCGCGGTATACCAGATCTTTTAGTCTTCCCCACAAATAGTATCGAGAACAGTGAGGTCCGGTGATCGTGGTGGCCAATGATGTGGGCCATATTTACCTATCCATTTATCTGGAAACATATTGTTTAATTGTTCACGGGCAACTCTAGATGTATGCGCTGGGCATCCATCTTGCTGGAAAACATGTTCAGGGCGCAATTGTAGAGAAATATTTTCAAGCAGGGTGGTAGATCATTTTCAATAAAATTGGCGTACCGAACACCGTTTAGATTTTCTTCGAAGAAAAACGGTCCAATGACATGTCTTTCAATAATTCCGCACCAAACATTGACCTTCCAAACATGTTGATGGTCAATTTCTCGGAACCAATGCGGATTGTCTCGTGCCCAATAACGACAGTTGTGAATATTTACAGAGCCGTCACTTGTAAATGTGCATTCATCAGAAAATAAAATTTTCTGATGAAAGTTTCGCGGTTGTTGACGTATTCAATTGCAAAAAATCAAATCTGTATCTAAAGTCGGCAATCGTCAATGCTTGGTGAAGAGTCATTTTGTACGGATGTAACTTGTTTTCATGAAAAATCCGCGAGATCGTGCTACGACTAATACCAGAATCTCTTTCTCTACGCCTAATGAATCGTGGGGATGCAATTGAGCGGTTGCAAGAATCTCTGGTGTTCTTTCATCCCTGACTTGGCGTTGAATTTGTCTACTTTATTGTGATCCGGTTGAACAATACCTTTACTGATAATTCGGTTAGCTAAGCGAGAAAAAACATTGTACGAATGAGGAGTGCGATCTGGATAACGTTCTCGCCACAACCCTGCAGCTGCTCTAATTGACCACCACATTCACCTAAAATAAGCATCATATCCAAAGCTTCTGCATTTGAATACGGCATGGCTACGGTCAATGAGAATTTCGTTACAACCATACGTAACAGTATCTGACGTGATGTGTGTGCTGTATACGTGTGTGTGTGTGTACTTTGTGTGTGTGCACGATACATAACGCTCATATTATACAAATTTGTTACACGCGCATTTTTTACGTACGCACTGCCGTGCGGTAATATTTCATTCCCGCACGGCTTCGAGTGGGGGAATTTCTCGCGTGTGAAATTGGCTATTTGTCGCACAGATGGCGCGCGCGTATGGCCGTGAATTTTCATCTTACGGCACTTGTTGCACATGTAACTATTATGACTGCGGTCCATTTGATGTTACAAGTGCTACGAAGCGTTCTTTTTCTTCTTTTTTCTTCATTGAAAGGAAGTGCAAAAACGTTTATTTTCGATAAAATTTATTGTAAAGGTTTTCGAATGTCTTGGATAACATTTTTCAAGAATTCGTCTCATTATTCTGTGCATAAAAGTATTAAGGTAACATTACCGAAAACTTGATGTTTTACAAAGATATTTTGTATTTTATGTCAAATACTAGAATTTTCAAGCCTTATAATTCCAAAAGTTCTTAATGAAAAAATACTTTCTTATAGTGTTTTGGAAAGCCCTCGAGATAAGCTACAAGAATATGTAATAAAAGTAGGTGGTTCTACTTAAAAAATTGAAGGTGACCTTTACGTGACCTTCAAGCAACTATTTAAGGGTGAAAAACTAATGACGCCATTTTATGTACCCTTTGAAACCATGCAACTTGGTCTGGAACATTTTTCTCTAAAATGTTGCGTTTACGAATAAATCGGGTGATACGGGTGGTCTGAGACACCCGGTATATATATATATATATTATATATATATATATATATATATATATATAGATATACTAGCTGGTTACCCGGGCTTCGCCCCGAAGACATGTGTAGTAAGACACGCAAATAGTCTTTCTCTAGCCCCCTCTTCTCCCCTCTCCCCCCTTCTCTCTCTATCTCTCTCCCTCTCCTCCCTCTCCCTCTCCGCTCTCCCTCTCCCTCTCCTTCTCCCTCTCCCTCTCCCTCTCCCTCTCCCTCTCCCTCTCCCTCTCCCTCGGCCCTCTCTCCTCTCCTCCCCCTCCCTCTCCCTCTCCCTCTCCCTCCCTCCTCTCTCTCCTCCCTCCCTCTCCTCTCCCTCTGCCTCTCCCTCTCCCTCTCCCTCCCTCCCTCACTCTCTCTCTCTCTCTCTCTCATCTCCTCTCTTCCGTCTCTCTCTCTCTCTCTCTCTCTCTCTTCTCTCCTCTCTCTCTTCATATACTTTTGATAAAAATTCGTTAATTTTTTGAACCGGAAAAATTGGAAAAATTAAAAAAAATCGGTTTCCAAAAATTATCACAAAAAACTATACACATAGTAGCACTCTCCGGAAATTCTAACCCCTATTTCATATACTTTTGATAAAAATTCAGTTCAGGGGTTTTGACTAGGCGATATTAAAGAATCCGTGAAAACACTTTTACTTCTTTTACCCCGTTAGGGCTCGAATTTCTAAAAAATCCCTTCTTAGTGACACTCCCCGGAAAATTTTACCCCTATTTCATATATTTTTGATCAAAATTCGGGTTCAGGGGTTTGGGCTGGGCGTTGATGAGTGAGTGAGTGAGTGAGTCAGGACATCTTCCTTTATATATATAGATATATATATATATATATATATATATATATATATATATATATATATATATATATATATATATATATATATATATATATATCAAAACTTTATAAAGCTAAATCTAAATTGACTCGTTTGGAAGAGTACAAAGGTAAGTATATGACGAATATAAAATTCTATCAACTAGATCTCACATTCAGGTAAGTATTGCATGACGCACATACTTTTTTGTACTAAATGTCTTTCTTTCTTTTCCAGGTAACCAACCTCTAATCTAGCTTCTGGCTGTCAAGCTGAACTCCTCCATCTGGCTGCGTCATCAGCTGACTACTGCTGATCAACTGTTCCACGTCTGGCGCTGCTTCATCGCTGCTGTCAAGTGGAATTGTGATATAGGCATTGAAACTCGTATCTTCGGGATCTCTCTCTTGGATAGGAGTGGATGTTATATGGGATTTAACTACTTTCATTTCTGCTTTGGTTTTTACAGAATCTCGTACTGGCGTCGCCTCTCTGACTGCTGCTCCATGGCTCCGCTTCTGGACATGATTGCTGGTGGATCAGACGCTGATGGAACGGACTGAGATTTCGAAGGCGGTTGCAAGGTTAGGTTAGATTAGCTTTATAACAGAGGCTGTTACAATCGTGTGCTGCGCGTCGTCGCCTCCAGAACGGTCATGGCGTACCGTACGGTGTCGTAGGAGGCGGCAACGCTGTTGGCCAGAATTCCGCCCCTACACCTGTATGCGGCTTTTCTCCGGCGGGTTTATCTACGCCTTTGCGAACTAAAAGAGTTGGGCACCTTCAACGCGGACTGCCCGAAAGAGGAGCGCGCTGCTGAGCGATTAGAAATGCACAGACAGTGGGCCGAGCACATCCGGGATCCACGTTTGCCGGGGAAACGTACGAGGGACGCCATTGCACCCAATTTCGACGTATGGTTTAACAGACGTACTGGCTTCCTAACTTATAGGATGACCGAACTGTTAACGGGTCATGGATGTTTTTCCACTTTTCTCTACCGTATTGGGAAGAGGATAGCCCGGCGTGCAGGTATTGCTGTTATGCGGAAGACTCGGCTGAACTACGCTTGCAGCGTGCCCCTTTTGGGGTGTCAAAGGGGTGAGCTTACGGCGGTCCTTGGGCATGATTTGACTTTAGCTACAGTCATAGCCAAGATCTGTGACGCAAAAAACGCCTGGAAGGCGTTTGCTGTTTTTGCGGAGAGCGTGATGACGAAGAAGGAGGAGGACGAACGCAGGAAGCAACTGGACGTCCCCGACGGAAATGCGGGCGGCGGGCGACACGCGAACGATGACTCGATGTCTCGACGAATTGGTTTATATTTCTGCGATTTATCTTCTTCTGTGAAATGTTAATTAGGTTTAAGTTGCGGCGTGCGTCAACCATTATGGTGAGTTTGCGGTTATTGGAGTTTACTAGGGGTGCCCCTTTTGGGGGTGGGTGGGCGCCGGTCGGGTCGCGGGCCTGCCTCCCCTGGAGTCCGGTGCGCTGTGTGCGTGCCTGGAGTCGGAGTTGGTTTTACATGCAACGTGGGAGAAGCGGAAGTGCGTCCCGCCACCGCTTCGCGCCGACTCTGGGATACGTTGGCGACGTTCCCAAATCCCTAGGGAGTTGGTGGCTCGGGGGCGATCGGCGCTGTCCTCTTGCCGGGAGCCCCCTTCTCTCCTTTTCTTGTCGTAATGTGCTTGCCTTCTAGTTTGCTTGTCAGGGGGATGGTCGCCTTTGGCTGCGGGGTCCTCCGGGGGTCGGCCGGCCGTGGCTTGCCGCTCGCTGCTGTTTCGGCTCCTGCCCCACTGGAAACAGTGGGTGCTGAAAGCTTTTTGTGGCGGCGGACCTCGGTGGATCGTCCCTGGTGGGTCTTCTCGGTGGCCCGTGGTTGGTGGCTCTTCTCCCTGTTTATGTTTCCGCGCCCTCCCCCTGGGCTCTCTCCTACGGGGGTGGGTCTAGGGGAGGGACGCGGTTTTACTCTCACCAAAAGTAAATCTCCCTCTGCCTTGGTCAGAGCTTGTTGGATCCATGTGCCGGATCCTTTGTTGGTAGTGGGATGTTTGTTTCCCCGAATGTTAACGGACTCGCTAGACGGGTCAGCTGGCTAGTCCGTGTCTTGTTTTGCGTGGGAACTCCTCTACCCGGGTAGGGAGTTCCTGTTCGTTTTTGTTTGTACACGTCTGTGACCGAGTACGGCCTTCCTGGGGGTGTGAACTTCCCTGGGGAGGCGGTCTCCGCAGCCAATGAAGAATTCCTGGGGACTTCCGAGGTAGTCGAGTGGTTTGGTGTGCCAACTACTCGACTAGGAGACCGTCCTTTCCCTCTGGGAATAAGCACCCCTATTATTGACCTCCCGTGTGTCTTTAGTCTAGGGTTTACGTTGTTTGTCGCCTCGTGCGTGGGGCTGTTGTGGCACGTGAAGAAATACTTTGGGTGTCCCGCGTGTTGCAATTATAGTCCTTTGTCCTGTGTTTGGGAGAGTGTTTTTAGTGGGTGCAAGCCCAACATACCCTGACAGCCAAGTCAGGAATGCGTCGAGGCATTTTCACTCTTCCACCAAAACAAAAAAGATTAGCTTTATAATACATAAGTTTATATGCTTTATAGTATTATTCCAGTGCAAAAATAACATTCTGTGATTGTTAAAATATAATATTTAACTCAATTATTAAAATAACTATATACATTAGTAGGTATGTATCTACATGGAATACATGTTCATTCACTGGTAAGCAGCCGTTCATTTACTGGTAATTTTTGTTTATTCACTGGTATATCGGTCCTTTTATCACTTTTCCATTTATTTTCTAAATGTTTTATTTTGAAAGCACCTTTAATATTTTTTAAATAATCAGTATGATATATTGAATCAACTACATCAATGCTGAAAGTGACACGGATAATAATTTTATTTCATGTCTTTAATGAATAGGAGACGCTGCTTATTTGTTCATTCACTGGTCAGTTCACCCTACCCAAAGTCGCGTTGGAAGCATTTAAACAAAAAATCATGTTTTTCACGAAGACTTTGAAGTCAAAATAGATAGCTAGCCGTTACGATTACAACAAATTTATTACAAGAAATGAAAATTGGTTAAATTGTATTTTTCCAAACAAAGTACTAAATTTAATTCCTACTTTTTCCCATATACGTGTGCCTTTTAATAGATCAAAGAGTTTCGTAGAATGTTCCGAACGATATAAAAGAAAGAGAACTGAGGAAGTACGAAATAATCCGGAAATGATTGATTTTATTGTTCGGAAAAAGTCAAAATCCGATGACGCGCTATTTATATATAATTTTATCCGGAAACATCCCGAACACACATGTAAAAAAGATTAGACAGTTCTGTGAAGAAATTGAAAATGGAACAGATTTGATTGATAGAGATATTTCATTAAGTACTTTTATTTCTGCAAAATTAACATGCCATCAATATAATATTATTCGTGACGTCACCAAATTTAGATTTAGAACACTACCTAGTTATTATCAAACTCAATTATCAAAAAAAGATTGTTTACTACAGCGAGAAACGATAGAAATTTCTGAAATAGGTGTTAAAGTCTCTCTTACAAGTCTTTTGGATCATACTGCTTTTAGATTCATTAAACTGCTACGTCCTCATTTAAGTGCATCTGCAAATTTAACGATGATATCTAAATGGGGATGCGAAGATGCTTCCGATCAATCGCGTTACAAGTTTAATTTTGATCATCCTTTATACGATGATTCTAGTATTTTTATATGCAGTTTTGTACCAATAAAAATTTATTCTAATAAAAATGGCGAAGTATTGTGGTCAAACAATACCCCTTCCTCAACTCGATTCTGTAGACCGATCGAATTCAAATTCGTGAAGGAAGAAGAAACTGAAGTCAAAGCTATTACTAAGAGAATTAAGGAAGAAATATCTTCTTTGATATCATCTGTTTCTGAAGAAGGTATTTCGATACAGCATACGCTTTTATTTACTATGATCGACAATAAAACCTGTAACATAATGAAAAATACTAAATCATCGATGAAATGTTATATTTGTGGCGCTTCTCCAAGTGAAATGAACGATTTGAATTTAATAAAACAAAAAATTGTAAAAGATGAATACTTTTTGTTCGGACTTTCTTCATTACAATGAATTCGTTGTTTCGAATGCTTATTACATATTTCGTATAAAATTAATATCAAATGTTGGTCAGTGAGGAATGAGAGTCATAAACGAGAAGTCGAACAAAGAAAAAGAGGGATACAGACTGCCTTCAAAACAAAAACAAGTCTCTTGATAGACTTTGTGAAACAAGGAAGTAGGGAGTATATGAGAGATCTGGTCCGGGTGCTCCGAGGGGGGAGCAGTGCAGGGGGGACTCGAGAGGGGGGCAGGAAAGAGGAGTTTGTCAGGGCGACCAGCGCGTCGGGAGGTCGGGACACGTTCTATAAACATTTATCATATCGATGTTCGGCCGATAGTATTTATAAACATTTATAAACATTTATAAATACTTCAAATGCGAGCGCCTATGACAGGTTTTCTTCCTAGGAAAAGTCATCACGTGGAAAAGGGGGGGATCCACGTTTTAGGGAGAGGGGTCCTCATGGAGAAGGGGTTGTCATGTTAACAAAGTGAGCGCCGATGTCCGGCTGCTGTAAGTTTATCGACAAATGTAAACGTGATAAAATTTCTCGTCGTTGACGAATTAACCGTCGCGGACTCCTCTTCATGTTCTTTTTCTAGAAAGAGACAGTGTCGATGACGATTTAACCGTGGCGAGAAATATCCCGGCTGTGCGCGGGGTGGCGCAGCATATTGTAAAAGCGAGCGCCGCACAGTGGTCTATTTCCCGAAAAAGGTAAACTTTATTTACAGTAACCATTAGATATATGAAATCGAGTGTTTTTTAAGTATTCAAACATGGCAAATCTATTTTTAAGGTTTTTTTGGCTCCATACTCTAATGCCCGTTCTAGACTGGAGGCTGAGCCTACTCTCGGCTCAGCCGACTACGGTCATCCGTCTACACTGCACAATTTTTTTAGTTGTTTTAGGTTGGTAAGATTGAAAGCTAACTTCAATATGATTGTTACCCGTCTACAGTACTAGAATGTGGCCACAAGTAGGATCATCCTCCGATTTATCATGGATGTGTTACACATTAACCTACTGCAAAACTCATCAATAATATCTATAATATTAACAATAAAAAATGCTGCAAAACAAAGACAAAAACTTTGTTTAATAGAACGAAAGGTAATTGAAAAAAGAATTAGAGCAAGAAAATTACTTGCAGCATGAATATTAAGAAATAAGCGACGACAAATGTTTCGAAGATCATGTTGGATTCAACCTGAACTAGCATTAGATATTATTGGAAAATATTGGGAAGAGCAAGTTCCTCTCTATACAGGTAATATTTATAATAGCTAATTAAATTAAATTTAATACATTTTAAATTTACAACTTAATGAGTGTAACCATTATGACAGATGAACGCTTTTATAAGAAATTTCGAATTTCAAGAAATTCATTTAATAAGTTGTGTGAGGATTTGCATTCTTACTTTTTCAAGATGGACACACAATTTAAAACAGCAATATCTGTACCCAAACGTATTGCTATAGCATTGACAATTTTAAAAGGTCGAAGTGATTTTTGGACTGTAGCAGACCTTTTCCATGTGGGCAGAAGCACAGTGCCATATTGCATGAATTTTGTGTTGCAGTAATTACACATTACAGTCATTTTATAAAATTTCCTTCAACAGAAGAGGAAAGAGCAGAAATTGCCATAGGTTTTTGGAATAAATAGCAATTTTATAATTGTTTTGGGACTATGGATGGTACTCACATACCAATATTGTGTCCAAAAGCTTCTGCACAAGACTATTATAATTACAAATCATTTTACTCCATAAACGTTTTAGCAATAGTGGACCACAAATATCGTTTTACGTAAGATATTCAAAATATTTCTAAGAAAATATATTTAGTTGAAACTAGTAAGTAGTAACTTTTATTTTCTAGATATGCAGTTATTGGAGCTCCAGGAAGATGCAATGATGCTTCTATTCTTCGTTAAAGTACATTGTTTAAAAAGTTTGATAGTAAAAATCCAAAAATGAAAACAAAATTTTATTTAATCTCTGATGCTGCATTTCCTCTTTTAAGTTGGATAATGAAGCCATATAGAATCACTAATAACATGCCAATATTACAACAAAACTTCAACTACAGATTAAATAGAGCTAGAATGACTATTGAAAATGCCTTTGGTCGTATGAAAAGTAGATGGAGAATTATTACATCAAGACCCGACATTACTTTAAATAATCTAAGAAAAATTATAAAAGTTTGCATGATATTACACAATTTTTGTGAGGATGTTAATGAAGATCCAACAGTTTTTCTAACAGAATGTACCGAAGAGGAAATATTGCAGTCAGATGAAAATGAATTATCAGAGGAAAATTGCGAAAACGATAGTATTTCAGGAAAACTAAAAAGAACAGAATTATCCCAAAAATTGTTTCGTGATGGCCTATCAATGAAAACACATATTGCAAAAATACAGAATTCTTGAAAATTACTTGTAAAAATAAATAATATATATATTATTTGTGTATGTGTATATAAATATATATATATACACACATACATATAAATTTAGTTTTATAGATGTATCGTTGTATGTAATAAATAAAAAATGTTCACATTGTGTAGACTGAACTTTAATAACGTAATATTTTTTTAAATATAAACATTTCATACAAAAATACTTGTCAGATAACAAGAACTCAACATTTGTAGCATACATTTATCACAAAATTATGTTATACCTCCGTATTATAAAATCTTAAGTCTTCTCAAATATTTCGCCCAAATACGGATGAATATAAACTTCGAAAAAAAACTGTGCTTATTATATTATATTAAATGTACATTAAATGTACACATGTATAATTCAAAATTAAATATTTAACACAAATACGAAAAAATATAAACTCTGAAACAAATTTGCTTTGTAGGGTAGACCGGGGCACGTTGTCACACATTTTGTTCAATATTTTTTGTATTTTTTACATTCAATATTTGAGAGTACTTTGATATGCCAAAATTTCGAGTGAACCCTCAGCTTCAATTGGACAGTATCGAATTTTGTGTGATTGTTACTCTACAGTTGTTACATAACAATAAATAACGACAGGTCGCTTGTGACAACGTGCCCCGTGACCGGGGCACGTTGTCACATCAAATGTGATTGCATGCAAAATGTTATCCAAACTGAATTCAAGGTAAATATCAATATATTATAGTGCGCTGCAATGTAAAAAAGTAAAATCCTTCACAGAAACATTTATTTTATTTCAAAAAAGTACAAAAAAACACGAAGTTTTCGTCTTAATCTAAATACAAGAATTCCACTCAAATGCACAACTTATTGATACACATTTAACAGCAAGACGAATTACTTCTAGATCGACTACTGCGGCTCTCGCAGTTTTCCGTTTGTAGGAGCGCACCATATCCCAATTGCACCTATGACATTAAAATTCGTGACAACGTGCCCCGAGGGCATTTTTTTATTCCAAACAGCCTCATGGCCGACACGTTTGAGATATTCATAAGGTTAGGTATTGCACGCGGTAGGTAAAAGTACATACTTTAAGATAATATAAAGGTCTATTCTGAAAAAACATAAGCTTCATGTCCAGTACATTGAATATTAGACAATAAAATTTTACTTACGGTCGCAAAAAACTTTCAAATTGATTTTACATCAACACAGCTGGAGCAATCTCAACACTGTAAACATACCAAAGATGGGCATGCACTAACACGTTTTGGGAATAACGGGTGTTGTCCTCTGATTATTAGTTTTTTAAATAAAGCCGATGTGACAACGTGCCCCGGTCTACCCTACACTTATTTATGTACATGAAATGTACACATGTGAACAACGAAATAAAAAAAAATAGGAGGTGTTTGGTTAATAGCTAAGTGGACTGTATCTGTGATGGAAGATTTTACGAAATAAATTTTTTTTTAATCTCAAGGAAATCGTTTTATTGAAAATGTAAGCGATGGATATCGTGAACAGTCGTACAAAATTCTTTGTCGTTATAAAATATGTCCTTTTCACATCAAGTAAATATAGCGAGAAAACAAGTATCATTTCAAATAAACAGAATCACATGCAATAGAAAATATTGTCGTTCTCTTATAGAAAGGCAGGATTTGTATTGTGAGAAGAATATCGTTCAGATTCAATTATTCATATAAAGGGTACTCTTCATATCCATATTTTTCAAACTCGTGAATATAGATTCCTTCCTTGTCATATCCTTCAAATCTTTGGTATCTCATCTCATTTTAATACAAACAACGTATTTGATAAACGCTGTTTTGATTATGTTTCTAGAAAAGGGCGACAAGTACGTGAAAATCTGTAAAGACCATAATATAAAAACATAAATCGCATAAGTATTGCAAAATAGAACACACAAATTATGAAACGCAAGATAATTACAAGTTGTTGCTATTATGAACCAATGAGCGTTGTTATAAATCTTCTTGAATCGATGATCGTCCTATTAAAGGACACGTTAAATGAAAATCACTATGAACTTTTCTTGAGAAAACAGGAACAATCTTGTTATACGGTATGTTTATTATTTGAATGAATCCTTCCATGAATTATTTTATAACGACTCATTCGCTCATAATACGAATAGTAAATTAAATATAATTGAGAATAATTACGCAATAATCACCGTGAATGTTATTATTAAATTAAGAAACAAACGATGTTCCTTATGCGACGCAATCTTACTTGAATATCAAACACGCTAATAAGATTCTTGTTATAAACGTTATTTAGCATCAAAGTATTAGAATCTAGTGAAACGTACGTTCTTTAACAATACTCTGTACGGACAAATAATTACAGAATATGGCGACACGAAGTACATCTCAATACGTTAACAAAAGAGAGCAGATATTACGTTAATCGGTTGCAACCGCTTTCAACTTGAGAAAAGCAAAATAGACGTCCATGTCCAGAAGGGACCAGAAACAAAACAAAGCTACTTCCATGGAAGCTTTACAATACGTTCTTGAACGAACGTGGTTCAGTGAAGCAAAATACTTAATGCTTCCTCCCTCCGCCGTATACGGTTTCTGGAACCAAGACAGAAACTAGCAAACGAAGGTTTTGCTCAACGCGAGTCTTGGCATTACCTGAAACCGGGAAGTTACCTTAATCAAGTGTTCCGCTTTTAGCGGACAGCATCCCTTGACAAAGGAATCTCCCTCTGATTGTGATCAGAAGTGACCGTTCAACAGTGTGAGAACTGGCTTTTCTCGATCTTTCGTGCTCTCTCTCTCTCTCTCTCTCTCGTCAAGGTTCGTAGTAATGGCCGTTCGTCCGTCGCCTTCCTTCCTTCCAAATATTGCCACAGCGGCCGATAATCTCCGTTGTTCCTTGATCTCTCGTCAGCAGGATGTACATACCTTCGAGCAGGCCAGCAGATAATGTGTAATAAGCCCCACACAACGCGGATACACGCGTGATACATTGGCTGGCGATGGACTTGACGAAGAATCGAAAATGCACGAGCAGAGAGAACGAGCAGAGAAAACGATGCTGACTCGTGAGCGTTCCGGAACGAAAGAGAGCGACGCTCTTCTACGTTCACATTTTTCCTCACGATCCCACTGCTACCGTCACGTGACTCGCGAGTCCACGCAGTGCGCCGTTAACGCCGCTGAGGCGCCACCGTTTGTAACTAGGGGCCATATTCATAGTCAGAACTTATTTTTAAGTCCGCCTTAAGTTTGATCTTAAGACGACCTCTAGATTCATAGTCAAAAAATAAGGCAAATGATTTGAGCAAAATCTCAAGTTAAAGCTTATCAAAGACGATCTTATTTCAGAACGTCTTGACATGATTCATAAACACATCTTATTTTACATAAGCATATACTTAAGACCATCTTATTAGTTATGAATTCATAGTCATTTAAGATCATCTTATTTGACATATATGTTGTTAAATAAGACGATCTTCGCCAAGTCAAGTTGGAAGGTGACTTAAGCAAGCTCTTGCAGTGTCAGAATAGATGTGTACACTCGCCGACAGAAAGGTTGTCCCACTTTTCGTGATAGGTTTTGGGACGCACTCCATCATGCGAGCGATGACAGCCGCTGCTCACGGACTTGCCGTGACAGCCGCGCTGACGCAAGGTTAGAGCATACGGATCATGTATACGAAGTGTCAAATAAGTAATAAGAATGACAGCTAGTGATTGAAAGGTAAGATATTAATTGATACATAAGGAAGTAAATAGATAAAAGTAAATTTAATACAAGTGTAAAAGAGAGAAATTAAAGAAAATCTTCCTAGTATATTCCGACAAATATAAAATTATTAGAAATTATTAGAAATTATTAGAAATTGTTACAAATTATTATAAAAATTATTATAAATTATTATAAATTATTATAAATTATTATAAATGTTTTATAAACATAACTATTAATATGTATTATGTTATCTTTATATATTTTAGGTAATCGGACATTGCATTAAATCAGCGAGTCGCGTGGTCGCAAACTGTTGATTCTGTGCCTTTCTACTAGCAGGTAAAACAAGACCTTTTTTTTCAGGAAGTAAAATTATTAAAAAAACATACATAATTTATTTAAATTACAAAATAATATATTTCTTTTTGCAGACAAGTAGATGATGTTGAATTATTTTCAGCATTTAATATCTGCTTTCAGAACACTAATTGCCTAATTTATCAACCCCTGATCATCTATTAAACATGTTGGAAGAAGTTGATCTCGTCTCAGAAATGGCTTTCTTGGATGCAAAGCTTCAAGGGAAACGGTTAAGTTATTAAAATCCTTATTTTCCTTATTCAGACATTGGACAATATATGTGATATTATCTAGCGTATATGACACGTAGGGCAAATATTTTGTTATAGATATCATTGTATATATTTTTATAATATATATATTTTATTATATATTTTATCATCATGTATTTTATGATTTCAGTGTATTCATCGGTGTATTAAGAAATTGCTCTGCTTAATAGATATGGCACGTCAAGTGGAACCAAGTTACAGAGTCGCAAAATTCTTTTGGAAAGAGAAAACTGGAAGAAGAAGGCTTCTGAGCATAGCTTGTTTCGAGTTTAGATCGCTCAAGCTGAAGCAACTTTAATCATCCCCCAAAGCGAACGTATTCTCAGATTGTAGTAATTTAAATAGAGAAATTTATAGCTTTTGTGTATAAGTGAGAGATATAATCAGTGATATCTCTAAATCTCCTCTGTGTTACAATGAGTTGTTGTGACAGATAGAAAATAGATAATATCGCTTAGATTGTGATGCATGTCTGAAGACACGTAATTAACTCTGTCAAGTACTACATTATTACAGATATTTAAACAAATGTTATCAGTTTTGTAAATCACAGAGGTGAATATCATATTTTCGTGTAATATTTTTATATATAACAAGTAACTTTTATGTCATCTTAATTTAATTTATTTTAATTAACTCTAGAAATCCAATTTCTTGATTTTACGTACTTTCAACGGCTTAAGGCTCCTGAGTGCTCGTTGCGACCATGTTAGATCGTGACATCAGAAACCAGAAATGACACGCTGAGAATCTTTGCGTGCTATTTTTAAATAAAAATATTTAAGTAAAAGAACACTTCAGATCGCTTTAATACACTTGTAAAATGTTCTGAAAACTACTCTTTTCCCTTGACAGTTAATAAACAGCTGTAAAATGAATATGATACAAAGCCTAGTCATGCAAGCTTATTGAGCAGCGCATGACTAGGTTTCGTATCACATTCATTTTACGGCTATTTATTAACTTTCGAGGGAAAAGGATAGTTTTCTGAACATTTTATAAAACCGTCTAAAGTATTTTTTTTTCATCCAAATATCTTTTTATTTATTAAAATAGCACGTAAGAATTCTCAGTGTGTCATTTCTCGCCTCTGACATTACGATCTAACATGACCGCGGTGACCCAAGAGCTTAACAAATTTATTTGTTAGATTTACTTGCATTTGGAAGTAATAAAATTCATTTCAACTTAAACAAATATCCAATTACTGCTTAACCCTCCACCTGCATACGTTTTTTTTTTACCTTCGCAATGCATACGTGCGTCTGTCGCATCCGACGTTATTTTATCTACCTTAAAGTATTTAAAAAAATCTGAATAGTTCACAAAACATCTGTCTACATTGTAGTTGACGATTTTATAGTCATTTTGATAAACATTGTTTATTTAATATTTTATTTTAATGAATTTTGAATAAAAATAAAGGAAAGAGATGGATTTCTTTAAAAATGTTTAATTTTTAAATAGTGCAGATTGATATCTTCAAAAAAGTTGAATTAGGAGGGTCGAAATGGTACTTTTTAGATACGGAAAATCGTTGATAGGTAAATAAAAAATTAAAGATAAAATTATATACAATATGGCATATGACATTTTTTAATAATAATCTTGAAAGGCTCAATTAATTACAAATCAAAACGTACAAAAAATCGGGCGCAAAACCGTAACAAAATGTTCGTGTTAAGATATTTAATAAACAATTAATTTACAAACGTTTTGGCCTATATCTGACCATTTTCAATGTAATTACAAAAATTTTAAATAACACGCAATCGACGCATGAACGCAATAGATGTCGAAAAGTAGTCGGAAACATTCGCCGCCTTAGCTAGATTACTTACAGGTGCATTGGGTGTGAAGCTTGCCATAGCTAGACAAGAACGTGAGCTCGAAAAGAATATATTATGTGAAGCAAAGGGTAATCTTTGAATGTGTGTATTATAATACATGATATAAAAGTAAAAATAGTTCAATAACTATTGAAGAGATTATTAAGAGAGATTCTTGCATTACAGTGAAAAGACGATTCGCCGCAATAAACAACGAGAGAATGTTTGGGAAGGCATAATACCTACAAAGTAACATTATACATCGCTAATATATAAAGGAATATTTATAAGGATTTATACCTTATTATTACATACATTATACGCATTCACATTATTGTGGCTGCGTAGTTTGACATAGCCCACCGTGGCTCGCATAATGTTATTCTCGTATTAGCGCGCATATTTGTGCTTTACTCGTCTATTCGTTACATTGATAAATACAAAGATGAACAACCATTTTTCCAACTTGCCAAATTTACCCGCTTTGCTGCAGAAAAATTATCCCTAATAGCCTAATGCTAGCAGAATATCGGCGATATGCCAACAGATCCAATCATGAATGTGCAGCAGATTCCTGTCCACTGCGTCCTCATTAAGCTTATTTTCTAGCAGCACGGTTTGCTGCCACAATATGTAATCGCAGAAACGCAGAAGAAATCGCGGCGTGCACAACGTGTTGGCGATCATATCACGATTTTACTAGATGCGGCACACAGTTTGTAAGTTCTTAGCAGACGTGGCTATTTGGGATAGTAGGAATTTAAGATACGGACGCGAACTATGAAAAATGGAATAGATGACGTGACATTGCAGAATGTGGCTTTCATTTCTATTGAAAACGGTCAATTTTTCTATATTTCATCGCGATCATAAGTGCAGATTTTAAAGGAGCAATGGATGGCTTTCACTTTGTTCACTTTATCACTCATTCAGCATTTATTCGCCAGATTCACACACGCATACACTTTTAATCATATTGCAATAACAATTATATTGCGAAATCATATAACTGTAGTTATTGCAATATGATTAATTCAATCACTCATCGAAAATTGTCCATTTTACATTCACGCAACATTCATACATCGCCATTCTTGAAGGGTCACTCAATATCGCGTGACACCTCCATTATTTTCAAACACGCTGTTCAATCTTCGGGCATTGAAGCTACTAAATTTGAAAAAAAGCCGGCCTTGCGCGGAGATCCTCCCACTTTTCAACAACATATTGCGCAAGTGCTTCGCGTGTTCTCTGAATTTGAGGGTCCCACTCTTGTACTATAATGCCCCAAACATTTTTCTATCACATTCAAATCTGGGGATTTGGCTGGCCAGTCCAACGTCCTAAGGTTGGGTTGTTCAGCCAGCCAATCCTGGACAATTCTCGCTCGATGCACTCCTGAATTGTCTTGAATGAAATTCACGTACGGTATGTCAGGAAAGTCTCCGCGACATATGGCATCATCACGTCAGATAATACATTGATGTATTCCTCGCTGTTCATGTGAGGTGTTATGCGAACAAGCGGCCCAGGGCCATGCGAGGTCATACATCCCCAGAATCCTAACGTGATGTGTCCACTTCGTGCACGAAAACGAACATTTTTCTCTGCATACCTCGTTCCTCTCGTTCTCCACAATGTCCCTCTACCAGACTCATCAGTTGAAAATACCTTCTCGTCTGAGAAGATAGTACTCATCCATTCTTCTTGCCATCCTAAGTGTTCCAACGCGAAAGCCATCCGTTGGTCCTTGTGGTTGTTGGTGAACACTTCCTTCTGCGCGGGAATTCGGCGGTGATAGCCGCGCTCTTGCATACGGCGTTGCACGGTACGATCACCACACGTCAAATTTAAATTTGTCCTTATTTTACGCGACGATTGAAAGCCACATTCTGTAATGGCATTCAAAATTCCGTCGTCCTCTTCTGGGACTGTTTTTCGCGGTCGTCCTGGTATTGGGGATGGATTGACATGCCCCATCGTGTCATACGGTTCGTTATCCGACAAACCGTTTTTCCTGCAAAAATGAATTGTATTTTACATGTTACATTTTGCATGTTTTTAATTATATACAATAATTATTATTAGTATTTGTTATATAATTAATAGATTGTTAGAATTGTGAAACAATTGTTATATAAAATATATAATTGATATATATAATTTATATATAATATATATAATTTTTTTAAAGAAGCACACGCGCACGTTAATTGAGTTTAAAATATTTCTTTATATTTTATTATGTGCATACAAATCACACAATCTCACATTCTCAAGATGTTTTGTTTAGAAATGCAATCAGCATTGTTTTCTTATAGTCTATTAACTGCTGTATAAAGTTCTATATAAAACTGAGTCGCAAGCAATCTAGTAGAAAAAGTGAAACTTCTCTGAGAAGTGCGAAGAAAAGCAAATGGTATAAATGAAGGAGTGGAATAGTGCGGGATCCTTCCGAGGCAAATTCTGAATTAATGACATTCTGACATGAGGATTCGAAACGTCGGCCTTTTGGCGATTTATTTTCACCTCGGGCAAATACTTACACTTATGTTCAATTGCGCTGCTATTTCTGTCGGTCTCAAGCCCGTATCCCTCAACGCTATAATTTGTCCTCTCTTAAACTGACTTGTAGGACCAGGCATCTTCTTTAATTTTTCTTTAATTTTATAAATAAAATTTTAACGATGCGTTTCTCTGCCATCACAGTTGCTGAAGACGCCACATCAGAACAATGAATAAAACAAATACTATCATCGATGATTCTTAATTTGTTTTAATGGAGCCCCTTAAGGGAGAAAGTCACAGTGACGATAACTATAAATTTTTTTATCACAGTTTTATGTTTTTGTAAGAAAAATTAAAGAAAATACCTGGCTTCATAAGTTAATTTAAGAGAAGAGAAATTATAGCGTTGAGGGATACGGGCTTGAAACATCGACAGAAAACAATATATCTTATAGATTAACAATACCTAAAATTATATATACTTTTGATATTGGAAGCTTTTCGATACTCTACCCGACCAAAAATTCATATCCGAGAAGTGCTTTCAATGACAAGTTGAAATCTGACTATTTTACTCCTTCATTTATACTATTGCTTTTTCATCGCACTTCAGAGAAGTTTCACTTTTTCTTTTAGATTGCTTGCGATTCAGTTTATATAGACCTTAAATACAGTAGTCAACAGACTACAAGAAAGCAAATGCTGATTGCATTTCTAAACAAACATCTTGAGAATGCGAAAATGTGTATTGTATAATATGCACATAATATAAGACATAAGAAATATTTTAAACTCAAAGTGCGCGTGTGCTTCTTTTAAAAAAATATCAATTACATATTTTATATAACAATTGTTTAACAATATATAATAATTATATAACAATACTACTATACTTATTGTATATAATTAAAAAACATGCAAAATATAAAAATGTATGTATACAATTGTGGCAGCAAACCGTGCTGCTAGAAAATAAGCTTAATGAGGACGCAGGTGGACAGGAATCTGCTGCACATTCATGATTGGATCTGTTGGCATATCGCCGATATTCTGCTA
>JASTWK010001931.1:0-21949 GCA_030770225.1 Temnothorax unifasciatus
TCGACTTGAAGCCGACTTCTACCGAAACTGACTGGCAGAAAAGTCGACTTTTTTAAGGCCAAAAGTCGACTTTAAGTCGACTTGAAGTCGGCGAATGTCTCAAAAAACGCCGACTAAAAGTCGACTTTTCGTCATGACGGGAAGTCGACTTTTCGTCATGACGGGAAGTCGACTTTTCGTCATGACGGGAAGTCGACTTCTTGTCATGACAGAAAGTCGACTTTTAGTCGGCGTTTTTTGAGACATTCGCCGACTTCAAGTCGACTTAAAGTCGACTTTTGGCCTTAAAAAAGTCGACTTTTCTGCCAGTCAGTTTCGGTAGAAGTCGACTTCAAGTCGACTTAAAGTCGACTTTTTGCTCTTAGGGATCTTATTCGTTTCGTGCACCTCTTGATAAACCACCTATTCTGGACTTATTTTCTGTAGAACGCACGAAGAATACATGAACACAGGTTTTTCCATTTCTAGTGTTCTGAAAGATGGTTCAGAATGGAGAGCTGTTGCATTCAATAGGTCTTAATTATCGATGATAATTAATAACACACCATACCTAACCTATAAGCATGTTTCTACTTGGCCTTATCCTGATCCTGATCCTTTTTTACCTCGTCGGGCGAAACCTTTCTCGCGACTTGATCCGCCATATCGTGGCGGTGGTTGATAGCGCGGCGCTTTACGTCGTCTTATCGTGTCCTGTCTCGCGGCACGTACTTATTCCTCGCACTCGCGTAAGCTCTGCTCCTCCAGCCGTCTCGAGATTTGCCGCCATATTGATAATGCATGACGCGCCGCTTAACCGTTTTCCGTCTTTTTATAAGTCGACTATTTAGAAGTCAACTTTTAGTCGAGTTTCCGTCATTTTTAGAAGTCGACTAGAAGTCGACTTATAAAAGTCGACTGAAAGTCAACTTTTGTAAGTCGACTATTTAGAAGCCGACTTTTAGTCGACTTTCCGCCATTTTTAGAAGTCGACTAAAAGTCGACTTATAAAAGTCGACGGAAAGTCGACTTTTACAAGTCGACTATTTAGAAGTCGACTTTTAGTCGACTTTCCGCCATTTTTAGAAGTCGACCATTTAGAAGTCGACTTTTAGTCGACTTTCCGCCATTTTTAGAAGTCGACTAGAAGTCGACTTACAAAAGTCGACTTACCGTCGACTTTCCGTCAACTGTGCTCTTAGGGTTAGTAAAAAAAAACATATTGTCTGCCATTGGTTTCACTGTCTATGATATTAAATATTGTTTTCTATCGTAAATTTTCCAAACGTCAAATTTTTCACGTGAACTTTTAGTGAGCGGTTTTATGACCTCTTTTCATGAAAAAATGTATACTTTTCACGTAAATCTTTCACCATCGCATGACTTGCTTAAAAGTGAAAAATATATACGCATGCGCATTATGACAGCAGCTAGATATATTACTAGCAATAGCACAATAAGCACATGTAATATAATGGAGACACACGGAGGTTAAGAATGGTGAGGTTGCTGCATCGCTGCGAGGACTGTGTGGTATTTTGAGATCTATCCGAGGTAATCCTTTTCTTTTAAGTAAAATATGTCATCAAAATGTTACATATATATATAAAAAACATTTCATTAATGTTATATCTGATAATATAGTGTATGTATTTTACTTAAAAGAAAAAGATTACCTCGGATAAAGATCTCAAAATACCACACAGTCCTCGCAGCGATGTAGCAGCCTCACCGTTCAAGGAACCACCTCCGTCTCCATCACCTGATGACGACAGAATGTCTCTGAGTCCTTTAAGTTCGGGAGATGAAAAAATCGAGGAAGTGAGTTTATTGAAATGTAGTATCTCCATTGTATATGTATATGCTTATTTTAATCATATTTTCTTGACAGCATAACTGAATCTTCGAATCAACTATATCCGGCAACTGGTTACCCAGGACATTTGACTCGCTATCCCTCTAATGATGTTTATAATTGGCCGCGACCGACACAATATTCTTATCCTTATGGAACCACCCATTTACAGAGTCATTATCAACCTAATACAGCATACTTAGCTTATACTAAGTTATTTTATATTAAATACCAATTTAAATTTCAAATAATACCAATTTTTACAGATAATTGTATTACATCGTACTTTATTGTAAATATATGATGTAATTATTATGTATTATACATTATACATTATACTCCAACACCCACCAGCGTAGCCGGAGCTCCGTCTCTGCTTGATACCTGTTTGATAAAGAATATTGTTATCTCAAATCATTGATTACCGCAATTAATTCTACAGTAGCACGCACTACGGTATTATATACAAAGAAAAATCATTATCTGACAAAAACTTATTTTACAGAAATTATTTAACAGACCTTAGTCTTCTGATTTCTAAGCTCTCTTCCTCCGAGTCGGTTGTAGGAGGCAACACCTTTTTGAAAATTGCTATCGGTGCAGATTTTATGTCGCTCTGCGTTCCCTTATTTTTGTCTCACCAAACTTCAAACAATTTGAAAGCTGTATCTATCATCTTATTAAAATTCTTCTTTAAAATTTTCTTTAGTTTATTTAAAACTCTGCTCAATAAGCTTGAAATTCTTCTACTTGGAGTCTCAAGACTATTTCTTCGTCTCTGGAAATATCAAGCTCAGTCTGTTCGTTGTTTCTCGTTCTAGATATAAAACCATATATACCATGCACAGTACGACAATCCATTACATATTGAAAAACTAAGCAATAAGCTAAGAGAGAACAACGTGAATGCCTCAGACGCATTTCACAATGTGGAAGAAACCTTCAACTTGAGTAAAGGCAGATCGGTTGACTCTTTTAATAACGACACAGATATCAACAATATCAAACAGACGAATAGACTGAGTTGGATATTTCCAGAGACGAGGAAATAGCCTTAAGATTCCAAATAAAAGAATTTCAAGCTTATCCGAATCTCAATGGTTACGATATGGCCAGACAACAATCTTCCCAATCAACAGAAGCTCATGCTAATACTTCGTTACAAAATGACATTAACGTAGGCGTACATAGAGGAATATACTTTATACGAAATAAAACACCCGACACGAGATCAAGCTTGGATTCATCTAAGCATACCGCAACGTTTAGTTGAATCGCAAACAGACTCTATTAGAGATTTAAATAGTAGATTACACAGAATAGATATAAGTAATTCCGGTAAGATTCAACGCGTACGGAAAGTGATAACGACAATGAGATTAATTACACTGAAAATCAGACGTAATTCTAGACTATTAGACGGAACGGATGGACCAAGCACGGTGTGCGGTACTGATATAGATTTAGTCAATCGTCATGTGTTACACGCCAGAGTCGATAATTCTCCCGTAAGAATGGATGGGAATACGCAAAGCCCCCGATGGAGAGGAGGGACTCGAGTCCCAAATTTTGACGCCATCGCGCACCTTGCCAGATATTCATGCTGCAACAGTTGTATTATATCTGGGTCGATGAATGCAGCGACGGAGAGTAATTTTTCCGAGATAAGAGTACCAGACTGGATCGCGCAACCTCGTACAGCAACGTTGTCCGTGATCTTCAACAAACGCGCCTTGATGCAATCAAACGAGATTTTAGATAACAAGACGAGCAAAAACAAGCTACAGAAAATGTACTGAAGGAAGACCCTAGATCAGTGTATTTAAGACAGAGATGGGGAGGTAATCAATTATATACCTTTTTGATACACGATCTGCACGTCACGACGCGCGACGATTCGACGATAGCCGAGGTATTACTGTATTCCAAGTTCGACATGCGGGTCACATCTGCGATTGTGGCGAGCCCGAATAGCAATGCTTGGGACACTCTCCTCTCAGCGAATTCGAGCGCTTGCACTAGTGCACACTGAGTGCGCACTAAGGCTTGTTCTTAATCAATTGTTATATTTACAGATTATTTTAAATACTTCTTAGTCTATAAAATGATTTGTACATGATTTGTACATTTATACAGCATATGTATAGATATTACAGATTGTTTTATTGGCTAAAAAGTTTTTAAATGTGTATTTAAGCGACTTTAAATATAAGAATTAGATTATAAACAAGCCTTAGTGCGCACTCAGTGTGCACTAGTGCAAGCACCCGAATTTGCTATTAATATGCTATATTAATGGACTTGAAAAAAAGAGTATAAATATATTAGGAAAGAGAAAGGAGAGAAAAGTAAAATTCCATCACTGTATCGCGATTTAGTATATAAAATAGCGCAATTGTTATTTATTTACGTTTATGTTTTTAAGTAGACATGTTTTACTCTTGTGAAATTAAACATCTTTTTGTAACGGTTATTCAGCTGATTAGGGCATTCATTATAAAATAAAAGTAATTTAATGAAACATCTCATATATAACTTTAATGTAAGTGTACGAGTTCCTATATTTTGTTATTATGTGCGAATTTGTCATTTATATTAAAAGGAATTTATATACGAAATAAAAAAATAGATAACATGATATTTTATGTACCTATATTACATCAAATTGGAGCAAAATGTAATAGAATAATTTTTTTCTTACAACGGCAATACCTGTAGATGTTCTAAAACATCTGTATATACTTATTTATGTGTACGCCAGTAAAGTCTACGCCAGCGGAAAATATCCACGGTTCAATAGGATGAAAGGTGACGTCCAAAATGCCAAAATCATTATACGACTCATGATTACCCAATCTTTTTAGTGACACAATTATCGGATTTTGTAGAAGATTACTGGAAAAGAAAATACAAGCGTCATTATATGTATTAAAATCAAATAGTGCGACAAGTATGCAAAGATATCTTACTTGTACACCATTCCATGAGACACAATTAGCGCTCTATTATCGGCTCTAGAAGCAAATAGAGGATAACGGTTGTGAAATGCTACAGTGCGTACGCCAGTCCCATCTAATCGCAATGTTTGATAAGGTTCTTTACTGAAATCTAAATCGAATCAAAGCATTTTGCGATCGTATGTTCCTACTAAAACGTTATCACCTTCTAAAAAAATAATTCACAGCGATTATGATATGAATATATATAATTCATGATAAAACGTAATAGCTTACCAGAATGAATGTCCATTGTTGATATCCATTGTGAATTAGATAATAATTTTTTAACCATTACCTGTTGTACAAGATCATATTCTCACGTTCCTTTGTGTCGAATCTGAAATCTTTTTCATAAATTTCGTATAAATATTACCACCTATACAAAACTATAATTTACTGTTATTTTATTTAAATAATCATCTTTCATTATACATACAATAGTCAAGATGACTATTGTATGTATAATACATTATTTGATTTCAAAGTATCGGGCTGTTTTATCATCACTGTCACAATGGGGCACTGATAAGAGTCTGGCGAAGGCAAGGATATGGGAAGTTGAAGGAAATGAGCAAAAATCACAGAAAAAAATTCCTTGTTGGTGATTAGTTTCGGTACCTGTATGTCTTCCTGAGAAGATGCTGGTCTAGGCTGTATATGAAGAGTCATAGCTGCAGAACCAGCATTATTTATCCTGGGTAACTAGTTGCCGGATATAGTTGATTCAAAGGTTTAGTCTACGCTATTATCTGTCAAGAAAATATGAATAAAATAGGCATATGTACAATAGATACTACATTTCACATAATAAACTCACTTCCTTGATTCTTTCATCTCCCGAACTTAAAGAACTCAGACATTCTGTCGTCGTCAGGTGGTGGAGGCAGAGATGGTTTCTTGGGTGATTCCGGTTCATTATCATCGGGTGCTGGACTGTAACTTATCAATCTGCGACAAATTAAATCACACAAAAATTAATAAGTTAAACAACTATATCTTCTACATGTATAAAATATTTAGAGGTTATCCTTGATTGCAAAAGACATATAGCAAATTTAATTTAAGTTTATTAAATGTTATAACGTAATGTACAAATTAATACATTAAATTTACGTTATAACATTTAATAAACTGTTTGCTATACGCAATCAAGGATAACCTCTAAATATTTTATACATGCAGCAGCCATTTCGATTTCACATGATTTCACGTGATTTCACGTTTCACGTAAGTTTCATTTTTCACCGTTCACATTTCACTTTTCACAATTCACGCTAGGGAAAAAGTTTCATGATCGCTGCCCTGAGCTATAATAAATCAGCAGAGAAATATAGTAGAATCATTCTTGCTCGCTTTATTTCTCACGAGATAACCCTGCGGAGAACCGACTTCTAACAGGTTATGGGCCCAGGATTGGAATAAGCAGCAATTTGATATATTTCACTGAAGATGAGTATCGATACGAAGTATGCCATAACCAAACTAAACAATACAAATTATTTTGTATGGAAGTTTAAAATGCAATTATTGCTGACGAAAGAAGGTGCGTGGGAAAATATCATTGCAGCACCACCGGATCCAGTAACGGAAGCATGGAACAAGAAAGATTCTATTGCATACGCGACGATCGGATTGAACGTGGAGGACGAGCAACTGGTGCTTATTAGAAGCACGAAAACCGCTAAGGCTGCATGGGAAGCCCTGAGAACGTATCATGAGAAGAGCAATGCAAACAGTTTGGTTCGGCTGACAAAGCGTCTTATGAATATGAAACTAGATGAAGGCGCAGATTTGGAAATGCACATAGCACGTATCGCTGAAGCGTTTCAACAATTACACGACATTGGTAAGGAGTTGAAGACAGATGATTGGCACGTTGCAGTTCTATTAGGTAGTTTGCCAGAAAGTTTTGATACTTTGGTAACAGCGTTGGAGTCAAGAGAAAGTGAATTGACGACGGCCGTAGTAGAGCAACGTTTATTAGACGAATGGAAGAAACGAAAGGACAAACGTTCCAATGATACAGATGGTGCAATGGCGTTACACGTAAATACCAAGGCAAAGGACATCATATGTTATTTCTGCAAAGAGAAGGGGCATTTTAAGCCAAAATGTCCAAAGTACAAAAAGTATTTGAAGGATAAGAAAGTAAAAGGAAAGGGCGATACTAGCAAACAACAAGCCGATAGCAAGCAACAAGCAAATTTAGTAGAAAAATCGCAGAGTGATGATTTCCTATTCTTAACCTCAAAATTCAAGCACGGATGGATAGTTGATTCAGGTGCAACATCACATGTCACATCCGACAGAAATATGTTTGCCGAATTCAACGAGAATCATCAGGAGAAGATCTTCGTAGCCAACGGACAACAAGTCGCAGTTGAGGGGATCGGTGCAGTAAAAATTCATGTAGTAAATAACGATGGAAAAAGCCGGTCGATCAAGATTCAGGACGTATTATATGTACCATCAATAAATGGAAATTTATTGTCAGTTCGTAAACTTGTAGCAAATGGGTTTGATGTCAAGTTTGTACCCGGTGGAGATTGTGACATCATGCGTGAGGATGTTCAAGTAACCACAGCAGAATTGCAAGATAACCTGTACATATTAAAGGAAGCTAACAAGGTATTGTTAACGGTTGATGCAGTTCATCCAAAGAATTGTATACACCAATGGCACAAATGGTGTGGTCATCGCGATTTGGAGGTTATAAAACGCTTAAGCACGGATGGACACGTTAAGGGTGCTGACATTGCAAATTGTCCAATTCGTGAGACATGCGATATATGTCAACAAGGAAAAATGACACGAGTACCATTTCCAAAAGCGGTGGATAAATATTCTAATCAAGTAATGGATTTAATTCATACGGATGTTTGCGGCCCGATGCAAACTATGACACCATCGAAGAAAAGGTATGTACTTACATTTATAGACGATCATACTAAATATTCCGTTGTTTATCTGCTGCAGAACAAATCAGAAGTATTCAGCAAATTGAAGGAATATATTCAATTGGTCCAAACGATGTTTAATAAACGACCAAAGGTTATACGTTCCGACCGAGGTGGCGAGTATACCGGTAAAGAAGTTGTAAAGTACTTGAAAGAAAATGGTATACAAATTCAATATACTACAGCATATAGCCCGCAGCAGAATGGAGTAGCGGAACGTAAAAACAGGACGCTCATTGAGATGGCACGCTGTATGATCATCGAATCGACACTCGACAACCGATTCTGGGGAGAAGCTGTAATGATGGCGAACTACATTCAAAATCGCTTACCATGGAAATCGGTTCGAGTGACTCCGTACGAAGGATGGTTTGGTAAGAAACCAAACATTCAGCATTTCAAGTCATTTGGATCAAAATGTTATGTTCATGTACATGCAGAAAAGCGACAGAAGTTGGATCCGAAAGCTATTTCGATGATTTTGGTTGGATATGATGACAAATCAAAGGCATACCGATGTTACAATCCATCAACGCAAAAGGTAGTTGTCAGCAGAGACGTGAAGTTCCCGATTCAGGAGAATATCTCTGAGATATCTACAAGGATGAAGCCATCAGATGAAGAAGCGACAATCACGTCAGATCTAAACGCGGGCGAAGAGCATCATAGCAACGATGAAGATTTGGATGAGACAATCTATTATTCGGATGATAGTGAAGACGAAGACACCAATATCACTCTACGAAGACGATCGGAAAGAAGCACAAAGGGGAAACTGCCGAAGCGTCTAATTAACGAAATGAACATTGTCCATAATGCAGTAAAGGAACCGAAGAGCTATAACGAAGCTGTGTCAGGGCCATTTAAGGATCAATGGATTAAAGCAATGCAGGAGGAGATGGCGTCTTTGGAAGATAATCAAACATGGGAGTTGTCCGAATTACCGCATGATAGACAGGCGATTGGTTGCAAATGGATTTATAAGGTCAAACGTGCAGCAGATGGCAGTATTCGTCGGTTTAAAGCGCGTTTGGTTGCGCAAGGTTATTCCCAAAAATTTGGTGAAGATTACGACCAAGTCTTTGCGCCGGTTGTGAAACATTCAACATTTCGCGTGTTACTTGCGTTAGCTGCGAAACGTAATATGAAGGTATATCACATGGATGCCAAAACAGCATTCCTTAACGGAACCATCAATGAAGTGATATATATGAAACAACCTCCTGGATTTATTGCAAAAGGCAAGATTAAAATGGTTTGTCGATTAATGAAAAGCCTGTATGGATTAAAACAATCGGCAAGATCTTGGAACGAAACGTTACACGAAGTACTTCTGTCAATGGGATTTGAGCAAAGCTCAGCAGACCCTTGTCTTTATCGAAAGAAAATTGAAGATGAGGAGATCTACATTATTGTTTACGTTGATGACATTATAATTGCGAGTCGAAATCGCAAACACATTGCAGAAGTTGAGTTAACGTTGAAATCGAAGTTTAAAATTGAGAATTTAGGACCAATCAAGGAGTACTTTGGGCTCGAAATTACTAAGGATTCAGATGGAACATACAATATAAGTCAATCAGCATACATCAAAGAAGTTGTAGCGGATTGTTCATTATCTGATGCTAAACCTTCAGAAGTGCCGATAAGTAGCAGTTACGAAAAGGACACCAGCGAGTCTGATATTCTTATGGAAACTGAAAGATACCAAAAGTTGATTGGACGTTTACTGTACATCAGCGTCATTTCACGGCCTGACATCTCTGCTAGTGTAAGCATTTTGGCGCAGAAGATCAGCAAACCTACGCAGCGACATTGGAATGAGCTTAAGCGAATAGTCAGGTATCTAAAGGGAACAATCAACCTTAAGTTGAAGCTTGGAAATGTAAACGAAGACACCCCGCTTATAGGCTATGCAGACGCAAATTGGGGAGAATGTAAATCAGATCGCAAGTCAAACAGCGGTCACATTTTCTTCGTGTATGGAGCCGCTGTAAGTTGGAGCTGCAGGAAACAACCGTGTGTGGCCCTTTCATCAACAGAAGCGGAATACGTATCACTTTGTGAAGCAGCACAAGAGGTGATATGGTTGAGACGATTATTAAATGATTTCAACATCGACATGAAGACACCGACTGTCATCTATGAAGATAATCAAAGTTGTTTGAAATTCATTGAGGAGGAGAGACTATCCAATCGAACCAAACATATAGATACAAAGGTGCATTTTATTAAACATCATGTGAAGAAAGGCGAAATCTCCTGTTCATATTGTCCAAGTGAGGACATGATTGCCGATTTACTAACGAAGCCACTACCAGCAGCAAGACTAAGGAAACTACGTGAAGGATGTGGCTTATATGTTTGCAATAATTGAGGAGGAGTGTTGGACATATTGAACAATTATTCCAATCTGTGTATCTAATCTCTATATATTCTATGACAGTAATGGTTAAATGTTTTATTATTTTATGATTGGTAGCATTGAAGGTTCTAAGTTACTTTTATGTTTTAACGTTTATTCAGGTCAAGTCTACCATCTTGTCTCTCTCTCTCATGTTCCTGTACTTCTCAGTTAGTCGGCATTTTGTACTTCTCGAACTCTGAGCTATAATAAATCAGCAGAGAAATATAGTAGAATCATTCTTGCTCGCTTTATTTCTCACGAGATAACCCTGCGGAGAACCGACTTCTAACAGTTATTACAACCACGATGGCAAAAAAGCGGTAGCGCGCGGAGAGGACCTTCGTCCTTCGCCGTTGGTCCTAGTGCTCGTGTTGGACCGCGGACTCGGCGGGCTCGAGACAGAGAGCAAGAGAGAGAAGGAGTATGGGAGCCATGGGAGGAGGACACACGGGACGAGGTCGCGGATTGTTTCTCACGGACCAAACTAGGCAGTGCCGCTCTCGGACGGCGCTCCGCGGTTTTTTTCCGAAAGAAAGCGAGACGATAAGCCGGCTCGAATTTTCCGCGAAATCGACAGCCGAGGGAATGAACAGCTGATGAAAAATATACGAAGTCCCGACAACAGGTTGCATACTGGGTATCAAGTCGAGTTGCGCAAGGTGAAATAGTTGTAAAACACATTATCGGAAGCCTATATGCCCTGTGTCCAAACCGTAGCAGAAATATCTAAAATCTAAAACGTTTCGTTTCGGACGTTAGCAACTCATTTTACTGTTATAGACTACTTCTGAGAATTATATTTATATATAAACATCTACATTACTTTAAATTTATGAAAAAAAATTAATTTATGGAAAACGATTGTTCCAAACATTGTGCGAGAACAGATTCGTACGAAAAGAGTATAGGTACCCGTCGAAACCCGATATGTAACACGGCGACGTGTAACCGTGAATTATTATTTGTTTACACAGTGGCGGCGGCAAAGACTGCCGTCGGCCGCATTGTCAAGAGCGACGGGAAGTGACGATGCGACGCGAGGTGTGTAGCTTTGATTATGTAAGCTAAACACTCTTGCGAGGATTAAGTTTCGGTACGCACAAGTACTGGTGCAACGCGATAATTTCGTCTGATGTTCACATTCCACGGCTATCTCCGCGGCCTGCCTCTCCCCGTACACACTCTCTTCGCGTGTTCTCCGTATTCCCTTATTAAACTGGTTTTACGTATATCTGCATGCTGTTCACGCTCTTAATTTCACCGGTTAATAACCGCGACGTTCTCTCCCCGGGCGATTTAATTGCCGATCAGCCGCGATCGTCTTGAAGCGTAACGCGAATGAGCGCATTGAGGCACCCGTGCACCTCGCGTTTGCATTTTTATTAAGGTAGCATGTGCAGTTTTCTAACGAGTTTGTCTAATATATATAGATTATTTTATATAAATTCACTAAACATTCGTATTTCTTTCAATATTAAATGTGATATCTTATTTTCGAACGCTTTCAATGATTTTTCTTAACTAACTTTGATACAATTATTGTTTAGAAACATAACTAAAATTATATTCGAACTTAGAATAATGGTGAAAGTAGCCAATTTTGAAACGGTGACAAGATAGACGAAAACTCCGCCAGTTAATTTCTGATAGGGTGCAGGGCAATACGCGTAGTAATTATAAGCGTAGTTACACGATAGTGTTCGAATAGTTTAATGTATAGCTTTGTTACTCGAACTTTTCTTTTTTATTTATTTTTATTAAAATTTCGAATATTATAAAAAAATAGCAATACTCCAATTTTATTTTATCTATAACAATTTATATGGGTATATTGATCTTAAAAAATACAATTTTTAGAGTTACAATTTTTATTCGTATTCTTTTAAAGCCTTGAACTTATTTGTGATATCGTATCTTAATTTTATTATTAAAATTTTAACATTAACGTTTTTAATCGATTTGAATATATGTAAATCTTTTACCCTTGAGATACGCGTGTTTCAAGCTGAAAAACACTGAACGTGGGTGGTGTAATTACTGTCCCCTCACAATTTGGGTCATTAAGAACTTATCAGTAACGGCTTTGCGACATCGCTGTGAAAATCGCAGAGTATGTTAAAACGGCGGTCGAGAAGGTCCTCGACGCAGATGTTAACGATAATCCCGCATCCGTCAAGGACCCGTTCGAGAATCGTTCGTGTTCCCGCCCCTACAGCACGAAATATTGCAGCAACATTGCAGCAATATTTTCATGTTGCACAATATTACGAATATTGCAGCAATATTGCTGCAATATTGTTAATTTAATATTTTTTAAGTGACGTTGCAATATATTGCTGAAATATTGTTAATTAAATATTTTATAAGAAATGTTCCAATATATTGCTGAAATATTGTAATTTCAATATTTTAGGAAATGTTACTATATAGATATTAGCAACATTATAACACAATAATGTATATTATATTTTGAAAAATTACAGATATATATATTTCGTTCGTAATATAAAGTCTAAATAAAACTAACTGTCTAAAACAAAATTAATAAATTGAGTTTAATATTAACTCTAAGTAAAATTATTTAAATTATTTAACTAACTTAATTAAATATATTATTTATTTTTAATTAAAAATATTAAAATAATTAGAATACGATGTTTATAATTAATGTTTTATTAATATCACAAAACTAATTTTATATATAAAATAAAATAAAATAAAATAAGTACGTGTTCAGGCCAAGAGACAACTAGAACAAATCGTTCTTGAAGATAAAACCTAAGAAGATAACATGGAAAATTAAAAATTTTGACGTTTAAACATTAATATTCAATTATACTTTTATATCAAATATCAAATATAAGATATAAGATATAAGATATAATATCAGATATAAGTTGTTTGGTTTCAAGGGGGCCATAAGATGGTACCATTGGTTTGACCTTGGATGGTCGTTTAAAGCTCACGTAAACGACATCTTTAATTTCTTAAATGAAAACCCCTATTTTTCAATGCATATTCTTATAGCTAATCTCGAGCGCTTTTCAAAACACTATAATAAAGTATTTTTTCCTTAAGAACTTTTGGAATTATGAGGCTTGAAAGTTCTAGTATTTTGACATAAAATACAAAATATCTTGTAAAACATTAAGTTTTCGGTAATGTTACCTTAATACTTTTATGCACAAAATAATGAGACGAATCAATTGGTATAAAAAAGGCATAGTTCCTTTAAGAAAAAATATGTAATTTGCAACACACATTTGCGTACTTTTTCTTTGTTGCTAAGATGAGTGGATAAAGGTGATAATACACGAGATCTAGCTTTTGATCTGAATACTTTAATTACGTATAGCCCGATGTACATGGGAGAGTAGCGACCGTACGACTAGAATACAAGAACGGAAGTGGGTGAAGTTATGGTTACGGTAGAGACCGTAACTGTAGGGGGGGCGCGATATGACGCCTGAGTCGCACGTTCCTGTCGGTAAATCTCAACATTCTTAAAAGCAACTATGTCTTTTTTTCGTAAAACCACCCCCGTCCAAGTATATGGAGCCCAAACGAGGTTTACGGGGGGAATAAGACCTAGGGGAATGGATAGTCCTTTTCAAACGCAACAACTTTGCATAAGGTCGCAACCCCCGCAAAATTCTTGTTTGGCCACTAAAAATCAAAAACCACCCCCGTCCAAGTATATGGAGCCCAAACGGGGTGTGCGGGGAGGATGAGACCTAAGGGAATGGATAGCCCTTTTCAAACGCAACAACTTTCCATAAAGTCGCAACCCCCGCAAAAATCTTGTTTGGCCGCTAAAAATCGAATACCACCCCCGTCCAAGTATACAGAGCCGAAACGGAGTGTGCAGGGGGGATAAAACCTAAAAGGATGAATAGCCCTTTTCAAACGCAACAACTTTTCATAAGATTGCAACCCCCGCAAAAATCTTATTTGGCCGCTAAAAATTGAAAACCACCCCCGTCTAAGTATACAGAACCCAAACGGAGTGTGCGAAAGGGATGAGACCTAGGAGGATGGATAATCCTTTTCGAACACAACAACTTTCCATAAAGTCGCAACCCCCGCAAAAATCTCGTTTGGCCGCTAAAAATCGAATACCACCCCCGTCCAAGTATACAGAGCCCAAACGGGGTGTGCGGAAGGATGCGACCTAGGGGGATGGATAGTCCTTTTCAAATGCAACAACTTTCCATAAAGTTGCAACCCCCGTAAAATTTTCGTTTGGCCGCTAAAAATCGAAAACCACCCCTGTCCAAGTATACAGAGCCCAAACGGAGTGTGCAGGGGGGATGAAACCTAAAAGGATGAATAGCCCTTTTCAAACGCAACAACTTTTCATAAGATTGCAACCCCCGCAAAAATCTTATTTGACCGCTAAAAATTGAAAACCACCCCCGTCTAAGTATACAGAACCCAAACGGAGTGTGCGAGAGGGATGAGACCTAAGGGAATAGATAGCCCTTTTCAAACGCAACAACTTTCCATAAAGTCGCAACCCCCGCAAAAATCTCGTTTGGCCGCTAAAAATCGAATACCACCCCCGTCCAAGTATACAGAGCCCAAACGGGGTGTGCGGAAGGATGCGACCTAGGGGGATGGATAGTCCTTTTCAAATGCAACAACTTTCCATAAAGTTGCAACCCCCGTAAAATTTTCGTTTGGCCGCTAAAAATCGAAAACCACCCCTGTCCAAGTATACAGAGCCCAAACGGAGATATATATATATATATATATATATATATATATATATATATATATATATATCCCGATATACTAACGGATTAAATATAATAAATACGATACTTTCCAAAGAATAGTGTTTCACATTTTTCAATTATAGAATTAATTATATAATTATAAAGTTAATTGGAAAATGATATGTGTAAGGTAATGACACGCAAAAGATGTGCTATAATCTTTTAGTTTTAAGATATCTTATGCAAAGCATAATATATCAATTCAAATTAAATATATCCTAAAGGATCAGAAGATCTCGTAAGATATCTTATGCAAAGTCAACGGATATGGCAGAATATTTAGATATCGTGAGATTATAATAGGACATCTCACGATATCCTATTGGAATATCCCGGGATCACCTGCTGTGATATCCGTGGGATCGTATTTGGAAATCTGGACCAATTTGGGATATCCTCAGGATACAGTGTGCTGTGTGGGATTAATATCACAAAACTAATTTTATATATAAAATAAAATAAAATAAAATAAGTACGTGTTCAGGCCAAGAGACAACTAGAACGAATTGTTCTTGAAGATGAAGCCCAAGAAGATAATATGGAAAATTAAAAATTTTGACGTTTAAATATTAATATTTAATTATACTTTTATATTAAGTATATATTTTTTTTAATATCAAAACTTAATTATATTTTTATATTATTAACTTACGGCTTTGTTTAAACATTAATACTCAATTATACTTTTATATCAAATATCAATATACTTTAATATCAAAATTTAATTATACTTTCATATTATTTAACTTAAAGCTTTATTTTACGGTTTGAAAATTAATCTGGAAATAAAACACAACATTTTTGCTGGTACAATCACTAAAGATTCAATTGGATTATTGTTTCATGTAAAAATTCAGGTAAAAATGTATTACCACTAAAATAATGTGTGGCGGTCAAGCTGTCGGCCACAAGCGCGCGTCAAATAACACGGAGGCGCGCGGCGCGAGCGACAGCATGGGCTCGCGCGGCGAGATAGTTCGGCGCGCGCCCGCTACACGGCGCGTCGCCGGCTAATTCTCTCGTGAGAAAGATTCGACACCGATCCCTATATGAAGGGCAGCTCAGCGAGGCTTCTTTAGTTTCTAGCTTACCAATCAAGGCGTGCTCACTACCAGTGCCTTCGACATAACTCTTTTGTGACGGAGTGTGCTCTTCATAATGTGTTACCAATAAAATAATGTATTAACTTTTTCTTGTTGTTTTTAGTAGCAATTCCTACACAATATAAAGAAAACAATATTTTATGATATTGCAGTATAGAAATATTCCATAATGTATCAGCAATATATTTGCAATATTTCTCTTAATATTACTGCAATATTGCTGCAATATTTTATTTTACCGGACATAGGAATATTGCAACAATATTGCAGCAATATTTTATGAAATATTGCAATCTTGCAAAGTAATATTGTTGCAATATTGCTGCAATATTTCGTGCTGTAGGGGCGTTGAAACGTTAGAACTTTCTTCCTGAAGAAACGAAAGTGACGTCTCACTGGACAAAGCGGCCCACCACGTGCCCCACGTTCCCGCCTGTCGTAAATCTGTCGCGTAATTTCGAGGACTACCCGAGAAATCTCCACGAAAGTGGTTTTCTCCCCTTCACGATTGTTTGCTAACCATAAGTGGAGTAAATAATGAAGGTACTTAAGCGAGATAAACGCTCGTGAAGAAAGAATCATCCATGAAGAACAAGCATGCCTCGGAAGTCGATGAATTCTAGCAGAAAACTATCAATACCACATCTTTTCTTCGCTACTCCAATACAAAATTAATCGTCCCTTTCATCCCTCCTTTTTCAGATACAATAGTCCACTTTTTCCTGGTTCTATAGTTATGTCACATGTTATTGTCTTACGTCATTTTACATACCTGACATCACCTGAATGCACGTGAAAAATGGAATTTATGGAAAACATGCGGCAAATCTCTCGCGCGAGCATATCTTTAATGTGTAATTTTGTTTTGTGCAGAGTACAAGTTCTCCATGTACACGCCAAGCATGATCGCAGCTGCAAGTGTAGCGGCGGCGTTACACGGATTGGATTGGACCGGGAAGAGCGGCTACGGACTGGCCGGTCTCCTGGACGAGCTCACCCGCATCACGGCCATCGAACAGGTGAGTAACGTGCGTATCTCAGAAGGGTGTACGTCGCAGTGTAATTGCAAAGAGGGAAGATCGGCGACGTGATCCACGGTACCCCCCTCGCGATTTGCGCGCCTTGAAACGAACGCGATGTCTTGCGACAGTCGCGACGAAACATTTTCAAGTTCTTCAAGCTCGCGGGACGTGAGGGAGTATTACCACGCCGGTTGCGATACGCGCCGCCGATGTCTGGGATCCGCCGGGGGGAGGCGAAATCGGCAAGAAACGCTGGAACTTGCCCTTCGCAAGTCTCGACTCGTGGCTGAGACAGACCTCGCGGGACGCAAAAAGCGCGACGGGAAGTGTGCGGGAAGGGTGCAACAGGTGCCGGGCACATGTTCGCGCGCGCGGAGAAGGGAAAAAAATGGGGGGGAGGGCACCCGGAGAGTGTCTGCGCCGGGCGCGCTGCGGGCCCCGTATGCTCGCCCGTCGAAGACGGCGACGAGGTCGCCATTCCGTCTCTTCCTTTTCCCCCTTGCTTTCTCCTTTTTCTCCTTTTTCTTTCTTCTTTTCTTTCTCTATATACGAATAGCACAAATAAACCGCGCGCGAATGAATGAAGCTCTGCATGGGGTCCGTGACTCCTAAGCGCAATATTTTCAACGACCAATCTGCCTGTTTGGATCCCGAGAGAGTCAGGAAGACGATCGTCCTCGAGACGGCATCCGGCCTTCTTCTGGACTTTCATTCATGACCTCCTCGGGCTATAGACTGCACGCTGCGAAAGACGTTGCTTTTAGAGCTTTAAGCCCGATGGAGTTAATGCGTAACATTTTAACCATTTCCCGGTAAACGGAAAGTTAGACACGATTCACTTTTGAACGTACGAAAGAAAGCATAAAAGCTTTTGGTATAGGCTTAGATGGTAGGGGATACAATTTTACAAAATTATTTATTTGTTTACGTCATTTTTTTTAAATTTTTATATCTAAAGTTTACAAGATATTTATTTAAAGTATAAGAGATGCATATTATATAATTCTAGAACCATTGGAGCTTTGTCAGTAAAGTATAATAAAATAATAAATGACAAAATGATTATCCTAGTTATCACGAAATCGTTTCCTTGTTTCAGGATTATTTGCAAGGCTGCCTACAGCAGATCGAGGAGATGATCTCGCAGGCCGCTCATGTGAGCACCGAGGGCCCCGGAAACGGAAGCGGGCACCAAACAATGAGCACCGGGGTTCCAAGCGCACCGCAAAGGCCGCTGGGGGACCAGAGCAACACGAGTCAGGAGAAAATACTGGAGCACGAGAAGGCGGGCACGCCGACCGACGTCAGGGATGTACATTTTTGAAAACCGCAGTAGGGGGACACTCCGTAGGGGCCGACACATTGGTGAGTCTGACAGCCGAGGAGACGTTACCTCCCAGCGAAGAGGAGGATAACGACAACGATGATAACGATGGACAGCCAGGGAAGAAGCGGAGGAGAGCCGTGGAGAAGCGGCAGGATATCTCGGAAGCGAAATGTAATATCGGACCAGCTAGTTCACATTCGGAGCGAGGGACTCCTCCCGAAGAATCTCGAGATCGAACTTGATCACACGTTAATTGCGTTTAGTTGAAAATTACGACGCGAATTGTCGTAAGCCGGAGGGCATGCGTAGAACGTTTTTGAATCATGGATATGAGGTTTATTTAGATATGAGATTTGACAAGGCGTACCTATGCGAGAAAGAAGTTTTACGTTTTTGAATTTGTTTCGGAGATTACATACGCACAATATGTTCTAGATCAACTGAGGTAACGAAAAGTTTTGGTTTTTTTTTTTCATAGTTACGTCTGGTTGTATAATGTCTTGTGTATTATATATTTATTTGACGTATGCGTTTATCGTTCATCGGCGATATATATTTTCACGTTTTAATCATATTTTAAAAGTTTATTTTCCGAAATCGCGAGATTGCAAGTTGGCGAGTCGAAGAACAGGTCGACTCGCCGATTTACCGATTAATTTCCAATCGAAGGACGAACAATTCGGTTAGCGATTGAACAGACGCACGTTTCGAAACCATTGTTTGCGATACCAACTAGGATTACAAACGAGAATAAATGAAGAAATTTAAACCGCGATTAAAAACGCTCTCGAGATAATGCGAAAGAAACGTTGAGGGGCTGAGAGGACCACTGAGCGAGAGAGAGATCCATTTGTGTCTGAATCCGCGCTGTTCCGACGTGTGTCGCCCGTAGAAGAAGGAAAAACAGAGAAATAAAGAGGAGCGCGGGAATCAGGTGGGCGTGCTGTTTGGGGGAAGGCAATGCAATACGCTTTACGCATCTGTAATTTTGTAATAGGAGTATACACTTAACTTTTAGGCAACGAGACAGGAAACTACCGGGAAAAAAAAGACGAAAGGGCTGATGTAAGTTGGAGGGGGAGCGAGCATTAAAAAGAAAAAAAAATTTACTTAGTCATATCCAGAGTCATTTAGCGTTTTGTACATACATAGACATATAGGCGTACGAATAAATGAATATATATATATATTATATCGAAAAAATATATATATCTATATATATATACATATGAGTAAACTGATGAGGGAGAAAGGGAGAGAAACAAAGAGAATGCACGAAAGCGGAAAAGTGCGAGATAACAATCGATAGGAAACGGGGAATTCTTGGACCGTATTGCTTGCGATATTGAATGATATGATGTTCAACATAATAACTTAAATAAGTAATCTAAGAAACTGATAATTTTTACTCAGAAGAAATATGACTCTTTAGAAAGTATCTGGCGGTCGGAAGGACCGCTTTCGTCTTTTTATTTCTATCGAATTTCCAAGAGAAAGTGTGTACAGAACATCAGTTGAAGTGTAATCACAAATACTTCAAGAACGCGGAAAGAATTTTGCTGATGTGTTAAAAATTTAGCTAAATACAATATATAAGTGAACTTGACCGCTATATGAATAACGCAAATAGAAATAAAATATCTATTGTAATAATTATTAATATGATTTATATCTATTTTAGCTAGATACAGATTTAAAATAATTTGTTGAACATTACAAATCGTCAAAATAATTATGTGTGGTGGCTCAAGGTAGAATGTCAAGCATTCTTGCAGCAGACTTTCTGCAGCATTTTGAGCGTTCCGACACAATTATTTCGATTAATATAATAATTGGTCCAAAAAATTATTTTAGATCTGTATCTAGCTAAATTTTTAACTACTTTAGCAAAACCGTTCTTTCCGTGAACGAATACATGCAGATATTTTTTAATGGCAAAAGTATTCGTTGTTTTTTTTTTCCTAAGAAAATTAATGAGAAACGAAACAAAGTCTGTGATGTTATATGCGAAACAGGTTGTGGCCTCTTGAATTTTTTCATCGCGCGATACGGTCCGATTGCTTCTAGTTTGTTGTAAAGTTTCACACTCTGATTAAGATTTATCCAAATGATGAGCGACGCGAGTCTTTATGCTCGAATGATTACGACGCGACCGTTCGCTTATCCCGCTCGGTTCCTAAGAAGGGTTGCGCCAACCCCTCCCGCGTGTGCGTAACGTAATGTAAAACGTAAGAAGAGCGATTTTCGAAGTGTATGCGTGTGCCGTTACTGCTGTGTGTGTGTATGCGTGTGTGCGAAAGGGGCAAGAGTGAAAGAAAATGAAGGAGAGCGGAGTTAATAAGAGAGAAATAAAGGAACGATCGAGCAAAAAACCAAAAAAAAGAAAATGACTTCCTCCCCCTTTCGAGAAAGTGTCGTCGATATATATTTTAAAATAATCCGCGGTACATATTTCTCAAGGTACATCCGTCGTTTATGTGGACGTGTTGGACGGCTGTATATACGTATAGATAGGCTGTATGATTTAAGAATTAATGCGTAGTGAGTTTAAGGGAGAAAAAAAAGAAAAAAAATAATGAGAAACGACGATGAATGGAAGCGACGTTTTGAGAAACGAACGATACAATTTGACGACCCGAAAGAATTTCGTCGAATAACTGCGATGGAAGACAATCGAGGTCCAGTAGTTTCTCCGCTGCGTCGACTACATAGCGTCTAGAAAACGTATATTCTTCAAGTACTCCTAAAAAAAAAAAAAATAAATAACTTCGCTCAGACGGTATCGCGCGATCGTTTAATTTTCGAATTATTTTTACAAGATATAAATGATCCTGATTACGCGATACTGTCGCGGCGATTCCTACGATTGGAAGTTTCGCGTAGCGAAACTAACGTGTGATCGTGCGCGTCGACGAGGAAGGAGGACCGATGTCCAAAAAAATAGAAAAATTTGGAGCTGCTAGTACTTAACGAGAGTCTCGGAAGTCTCTCACAGGGATCGGACGGGAGTTTCGTCGTTTCGCGAAAAATCGCGATCGCATCTACGATGCACAAGTTTCGGGAACAGGACGTTCTGTCTCGGTTTTCGAGATCGCTCGATTTCGCGTGGACAGAATTGTCTTTTACGTGTGCTGCCTCGAGGACTCTCGCACGTGAGAGTCGCGGGTCGGCTGGAAACGCGAAGGACGTGCGTATGCGTGTACTATATATTATATACCGGAAAAAACGAGCGTGTCAACACGAAAAAATATATATCGCGTAGCTGTAAGGTTTTTCGCTGGACGAGCCGGTCGAGTCGGCTCGAGCGGAGACACAAGGAGGTGAACGAGGTCCACGTGCTCTGGTAATTTCCGGACGATTATTCGCGAGTCGGCCTGGATCGTCCGAGCGCGCGTTGAATCGACTCGGACGAGAGAGGAGAACGAAGATATTAAAAGACTTTGGAGATCGCTGGAGTTCATGCGTGAATTCCATCGGGTTGGGGTACGGAGAGGGTGCCCAACGTGCCACGAAGCTAATTAG
>JASTWK010001932.1:0-21932 GCA_030770225.1 Temnothorax unifasciatus
GCACAACGCACTCGTAAAAATAAGAGTATTCAATACGGTACAATGTAACAGCGGATACTGTTACATGACTTTTTCTCGCGCACCGTTGCACTCGGGAAGTGCATTTCCATTTCCCCGACAAGATTGATTTCGCTGCCGAGATCTCATCAATTTTTGCAAAATAATTTTGCAAAATAATTTCATAATTGCGAATTTAACGTTACGTAAAATATCATTAGAAAATAGAAAAATTCAAGATAAATAAATTTCTAAATAAAAGTAGTTATGTTTTTAAATTAATTATACAAAGCCCACAGTTGTTTTGAAAACAACTATAATACTACTCTTATAATATTATGTGTAAATTCAGAGTTGCATTTATATCGTCGAACCGTTAAAACTCATTTGAAACGTAAATTCTTATGATTTTGATATCGGCATTCAGGTTCGGCAAACCAGGAATTTTTTTAGTTTTGAAAAGTATTAACACACATAAACATTTTAATAAACGATAAGAGAGAGATGTAAAGCACGAAGAAAAGAAACTGAAGTCAATAATCTATGACATGGCCGTTCGGCTCTGAATATTCTTGATGATTGCTACCTCTGCCTCCTCCGCGGATCGTTTAACTTTCTTCTAAAACTAATTACTCCCTCACTCTTCTTGCCCTCTTCGCAGTTTTCCCCGACATGGAAATATATTTCTTTGTCCGTCCTGACTTGACTTATAACCGTTTCAAGTCTATTGTATGTCAAGTGAGAGTCACTTTTTAGTGTACCATTCCATGATTCAAATGGTTCCGTTTTCGAGCGACAATGCTAACTGATTTATGATTGCGAAAGACTACAGAAATTGAGCCTTATATATACGAATGTATCGCAATTCCTTCCTTATAAAACTTATTTTTATGAAACAAAGAGCATCAAGTACAAGCTCCCAGCGAGATCGTAAACTCTGAAAATCAATTCTTAACTCTCTTTCGCGAATTTTTTCCCATGTTTATTTCACACATTACTAAATATGAAACATATATGTGTTTCAATGGCAATTATATCTTTATAAAAAATTTCTCACGTCACGTCGTATGGCAAAACGAAATAAAATATACGTCTTGCTTCCTCTCTCATATGTAATCAAAGTGCGAAGGTGGCTGACAAATAACAATATTATAAGATGACAATGCCTACAAGCTTAAAAGTACGTTCTCCTATCCTTTCTTTCATTGTACGTATAATGATCGCGTCGTTCAGCGAAGCAGTTAAATGTCGATTATACTTTCGTGTATACTCGTATCTTGATGTTACGCGTACCTTTTCCTTCAAGCAACAGCTCTATAGGTAGGCAGCGCAGCTTTGTGTCGCAAATACTGCTACTTCATTTACATACAAAGAGGCTGGATTACACGTACTGTGTTTTGGCTCATAGAAAAGGCGGCAATTACTTCCACGGTTCGCTATATACTCTGTTACACAACTCTTTTATAGCGCAAAACATTTCGTCGCAAGTCGCGCAAACTCCTCTGCTCACATTCGATTTTCTTACCGAAGGTTTCAAGGATGACGAATGCATAGTTAATAGAGCGACGCTTCGTGGTTCGTTTGAAAATTTCGATCGTTAAAAGAACTGCGCTCATCTATCTTGCCATTCACCTCCTTTAAAAGATTTTCCCGGCAATGGCTCGTTGAATATGTACTATAAGATATTCTAGGCGATCTAATTTCTATAGAAGCAAACAGAATTTCGATTCTTTAGTCTAATATTCTGAATAAAAAACGATGTCAAAAATTTAATCCAATACATTTTTGTCATTTAACTGATTGTGAGAATAGCAGAGAGACATATAATATCGTCAAGAATTATTGAAAACAATTCAAATTAAGTAAAAGAGCAGTAAAATGCTATTACAAGTAAATCAAATGAGATTGTTTTTAGAAACTGCAGCAATTTACGATCGAATTACGATCGAATTCCTCATCTCACAACGAGAACTTATTGTCGAAAGATGAAAGTCTTCTTATTCGGGAACTTTTGCGCGATTATACTGTCAGCTTATCTTTTACATACTCTCATCGTATGATATATAATATATTTATAGTGTGATATTTATTAAATATGTATTTTTGTACGTAGCGCGAATGAATCCCGTAGTGGATTGACTAAAGTCTGATTCTCTTCTTCTCCAAGGTAAAGAGAAGCGCGCGAAGATACCGAAACATATTTCGCGAGTGCATCACACTGTATTGTTCGCGATTTGTAATAATTTAGTCTCATTTTATTCAGTGTGATTAACATATGATATCGAGCACAAGTTGGCGGACATTGCGCAGATCCCGTATGCGACGTTACGCAGGAGTGTCGGTTGACGTCAGCATAGTCCATTGATGGCACGCACTGTACCGTTACGTCGTCACGCTGAAAAGATTAAACCAGCGGAACCGCGGCTGGCAACATATATACAATCGGGGAAAAGCTTCCATCTTTTTACGTACCGAACAGTTTGACATACGAGCCGCGCTAAAAGCAAACCGGAGAAATTACGCCGTGAGGAAAATTCGCTTCTCTCTCTTACCTTTTTCTCTTGTGTTTTTCCTTTCTCCGATAGTACGCTATCAGCCGAACTGATTTATTGGCAAGGTATTAATGCGAATCACGAAAGCGGAACTACAAATAATTAACCTTGAAATATACCCGACATTTTGCTTTGATATGCTTCTTATCTGAATCTATTAATTTACTGAATAATTCACGCGATACGTTATCAGAACATTCGTGAATTTAAGATAACATCAAATTCTTACCAAGTTGTGTCCGCGACCGAATCGTAATTCCTCACCGAGACATCGTAATGGATCGGTATTTCCTTTGTCAGCCCAAGCGATCTGAAACACACGATAGATATTTGTAGAGTAAAAAGTTGGAACAGAAATTAATGGCTATACATAAAAGTCGTAAGGTGAAAATGAGAGTCGTCCGCGCGACACTCTTTGCTTCGAGTAATTATTTCATCGTGGACAAACGCGAGCGAGCATTGTTTGCGCAGAGCCTCCCAGAAATACAATAATTACCCTGTTGGCCGCTGGAACGCGATAATAAAAGTCTTTATTATCCATTCCACGTTAAATTATTGCAATGAAAAAAACTTTTCTGCTTAAGAATAATTTTGTCACCGTACAATGACATAATTTTATCACTTTTATGTTTCAAAAAAGAATTTAAAAATTTATAATATATATATATACATATATTCTTTCTCTTTCTCTCTCTTTTCTCGCTAAAATATGCCGATTATACATACGATATGTACAATGAGAAAAATTAACTTCTATCATGCAATTATTGATAAAATTTTGGTCCGATAGCATAAGAAATCGTTGCATTCGTGGTTTAACATCACGTATACGTATTGCGTCTTTCAGTCACAGTACTGTCCAAAGCAGCAGGACATTACTCTGCAGCTGAACCCTTAAGCCGATTTCACGTCGCGCGTCGGGTTTCTTCGCTCTAATACTCTCGGCGAACACGTGATCGAGGGTATACGATTGGCTATTGCTGAGCAATTGATACCTTTGCCAAAGGTATCGAACCGTGAGATTGAAACGCGATCGCGCATTTTCGCGGTGGAAATGTCTCGTGATTTTCAGCGATGAGCACCTTTCAACAATCAACGCTGAATGACAATGCTTTCGTAGAAATTGCAGTAAAATGTCCGCAGCAGAAAGCATCGATCTGTGAAATAAGTAGATAAAGAAACAGCATGAAGAACGCACGTGAATATAACCGTTCATTATAAATTACAAAGTATCTAGCGCGATTAAATAAATTTTAACTTTCAATTTGTATATCGTTTCTTCATTCTTCGAAAAATCAGATCAGTTCTATAAATCGATCTGATTTCTATGTTATTTATTTAACTTTCTTATACAAAACGTTTTCTTAAAATGTTATGTTAAAAATGGTTTAGTTTAGTTTATGGAATAATAATTATTGGTTCTTTGACCGTCAAGATAACTACTAAGAGTTTCACTACTTTCGCTTCAAATATTAACGTCTACGATATTACATATTATTTATTTTACGATTTTAGCCGACAGGCTATGGTTTTTAAAACTTTCAATATTAGAAAAGAAAATGTTGTTTACTAACAAGAGCGCTATTATCACGTTTTGAAAAAATTCAGACATTGATACAATTTAACGCATTGAAACTTCCTAATTATCTTAATCAATGATGCAAAAGATATAGCCTTATTATTAATTCGACGTAGAAATAATCATTTAATATAACATATATCTTAATTCGATTAACGCATGTTTGCGGTTTACACGTCAACTTTTGCGTGTAAAAACCGTTGTTACGGTATAGGTATTTACTAACAATCTCATAGAGTTCCAGTATAATCGTTATAATTATGCGCGAAGACTCTCGCACATGCAAACAATAAGTAAATAAATGTGCTTTTGACACGATTCCCATCATTTTACTCACGCAGTGAGTAATTATATACCTACATATTCAGCGTGCATAATTTTGCATGATAAAATCTTTAACAAGAGGACCTTGTAAGTTGCATTATTATAGTATATTAGCAACACTTAAATATTATTCAAACATGCACTTCAAAAATGTAATTTTATATATCTCAATTTTTTGTTATTCAAAATAGTTTCTAGTTATTATTCAATTAATTCAATTGTTAATCATTAATCATCTATTGGCCATCATTGTCAATTGTGATTGCCATTACTGATTAGAATTTCAATAGAAAGATGGTTTAATATCCGATGTTTTATGTTCAATTAAAGCACATTCTTGTCAGTCACGCTACAAATTCAATCTGCATGCCCAGTGAAATTAAACGCATCGAAAATTAGTAAGGAGGCGGGCTGCGAAACACTTGGAGAGAAATCCTTTCGCCGATATGCACGAACGAACATCGAGTAAAATCGCTTCCTACAATAATCGAGAGAGTATCTGAATAGTTTCGATTTATCACTTTATCTAGAGATATCAGGCTTATAAATTATCAAATAATCTCTCTTGCTAAAGAAAATGAAACTGGGAAAGAGAACATAGTTTATATGACAGTTTTCATTATTGTATTTACTGTTTATATCTTGCATCTCGCAGATTCAATATCTTGTAATGAAACGTTGCTTGAAGCCACTGCTAAGCTTATTGTTCTTGATACATGGCTTCACTCAGTTGGATAGGACTTCCAATATAAAGTCAATATTGGTTAAAATACATGTCCTCGTTATGAAAAAAAAAATGTGATATTGATAACAAAGCGAATTATTGGAATAAAATATATACAACAAGAATACAAAACTATTAAGTCTCATAATATTTGTTTCGTGATTGCCACGAGATGAAATAATCTCTGTCATGTATTATATCGAAAACACCAAGATAATATTTGCTTTTTAATTGACAAAATATATCACAGTAAATCTCATTAATCGTAAAAAATTGTAATGCACGGATTAAATATACAAGGAAAAAATATGTGCACATAACAGAATAGAATTTGATGCTTTTAATATCATAGCTTTCTCTGTACATTCGCACGAATTGATTTTCGTATTGTGTACCGCACGAATGCACTATTTAATGATCTCACGACCAGTCCTTCAATGTACAGTCGCGAAAGAAACTTACAAGTTAAACGGGGCGCATCTTTCTTGGCAGACCTATATCTGAGACGAAGCAAAAGTGCGCCGGTCTAACCGATACAGGCCTATAATACTTGAACTAATACTATTAAGGAGTTAAGAGATAACCAGTTGGAAAACGAACGTTCCCAGTAGTGTGTCGCAGCCAATGGAGCTAACAGCGTTCATTGATGCTTCTCCGGTCCAATAAAGTATCGAAATTTTTAATTAATTTCAAACTTTCGAGGGAAGAGGAAAACATATAAAAGAATAATCGATCAATAAAATTACTTCGATAAAAGCTATACTATACTCTATACTATTATCACGGAGAGTAACTGCGATAAAACGTTTTCTCTAATGCGCTTTAACTTTTGCAAAAAGTGTCCCGTGCTTCATAAAAAAACGATAGATGGAAATTTCATTGCGTAAGTAATCCTTGAAGTAACGAGATTAATTATTAAGTTAATAAGATTATTATTAAGATATTCTAAACGCTTGCTGCCCCATTCAATTAGAATCTCGAACTAATCACAACTTCAATGTTTACAATTTTCAACATTCGAAAGCGAGAGGAAAGCGAGAGCAATTTATATAAATACTAAATTATTAAAGCAATATCTTGTTGGACCTATTATTCTGTTTAGTAGACTTCGCACTAGCGTAATCATTTTATTTGACAAGATTCTAACACCGTTTGCATCGATTATGTCTATAGAAATGACCGGAGGCGGGACTAACATGGCGTATCACGGCCTCAGTCAACATGTCAATTTCGATGTGATACCGGATCCAGGCGAGCGTTTTCAATTGGAAGAATTGATCGGCGAGGGTACATATGGCGAAGTGTACGCAGCATATGATAAAGAAACTGGCAACAAAGTAGCCATCAAAATAATGGAGAATGTCGCTGATAATATCGAGGAGATTGAAGAGGAATATTTGGTGCTGAGAGATTTAAGTCAACACCCGAATATTCCTCTCTTTTACGGTTTATTTCTAAAGCGAGCAAAGCCTGGTCAGGAAGAGGATCAATTATGGTTTGTGATGGAGGTATCGTCATTAAATTTCAAATTCACGAAAAAAAAAAAGTTCGGCGCATGAATTTAATACCTATAAAAAAAAATTAAAGAAGTAAAGTCGTTGAGATTACTTGTATATAATTAATTGTAACAAGTTAACCGATGCTTCGTAAAAGCTGTTATTTATTCTATTGGATTCTATAAATATCTTCCATCAAAGAGAAAGCAAGAATCAATTAAGAAAATATCATACTTTCTAATAATTCGAAATTTTTATACAATTTTGTTGCTTTTCTGCAATTCCCATTTATATTAATTTGTCGGTCTTCCAAGGAATGAACGGAATCGGGATATGTAAAAGTTAATTGCTCCGGTTCCAGTTGTGCACTGGAGGCTCCGTGACCGATCTCGTGCAGGGTCTTAAAAACGCGGCAGTCGCCTAACGGATGACCAAATAGCTTATATCTTGAAGGAGACTGTCGAAGCTCTGATCTTTCTGCACAGTAATCACTGTATGCATCGCGACGTGAAAGGTCATAATATCCTTCTCACGGAAGAAGCGCGTGTCAAATTGGTCGATTTCGGCGTATCCTCGCATTTGGCCGCCACTCTCGCCAGGAAGAACACATCTGTCGGAACACCATATTGGATGGCACCAGAGGTGAGAGTTTGCCTAAGATATTTCGTTGCTTTTAGAAGCAAAAATTTTATAATAAATAAAAGCGACGCGAAAATGAGATATGGCAATTCCAGCGATCTATTTCCTTTAGGTCAGTTGAGGAAAACAAATCTTGTGCATGATATATCTCGTATAATTTCGAATATTCAGCTATTTCACACACATAATTTTGAAATACAACTCGTATCCTTCATGTCGCAAAACAGGTAATAGCTTGCGAGCAACAATTGGACTCCTCGTACGATTCGCGCTGCGATGTCTGGTCGATCGGCATTACCGCTATCGAGTTAGCCGAGGGTGATCCTCCCCTGTCAGAATTGCATCCCATGCGAGCACTTTTTCAAATTCCAAGAAATCCTCCCCCTTCCTTGAAGAATCCGGATATGTATTCGTCGGAACTGACAGATTTCATAGCCGAATGCTTGGTGAAGGATTTGGAGCATCGGCCGTTCGCCGGCGAATTGAGAGAGCATCCATTATTGACAAAGGTGGAACCAATCGTCGAGAGAATCAGAGAGCGACTGAGAGAGGAGATTTGTAGACAGAGAGCGGAAGGTCGCGTTCATCGGCAACCGGAAGTGACTACGAAACATGGCAAATTGAAAACGGACCGTAAGACGAGACCAGAGAAAATGTACATGGATGATCTGGCAGCTCTCGATATGCTATCGGAAGAGGCTATTGTCGATCAATTGCAGCACCGATATGAGCAAGCGCAGATATACACATATATCGGAGATATATTGGTTGCCGTTAATCCTTTTACCAATCTAGGTTTATACACCGGTATCGTAAGTATTTCATTTATATTAATTATTAGATAAATTGTTGTATTAGAGAGAGAGAGAGAGAGAGAGAGAATACTGCACAACACATATAAATTATTTATTGTATTAATAAACAATTAATGCAATAAATGGTTAATAAAATATAAAACGTTATAATTATCATAATGATCTATTCTTTAGGAACAAAAACGGTACAAGGGACAAGCGAGATCGGATAACCCCCCACATATATTTGCGGTTGCCGATGCCGCGTATCAAGCTCTATTACATCAGCGTCAAAACCAAGCGATAGTCATCAGCGGCGAATCGGGTGCCGGAAAGACGGAAAGCGCAAATTTACTACTGAAACAACTTGTCTATCTCAGCAAGGCGCCGAATCGTAACCTAGAGGAGAGGATACTTCAAATAAATCCTATAATGGAAGCTTTCGGAAACGCCACGACCGGAATCAACGCGAACTCCTCCAGATTCGGAAAGTACTTGGATCTAACGATGACAAAAGGCGGAAAAGTGACCGGTGCGCGAATCTCGGTATATCTGTTGGAACAATCACGAGTGATTGCTCAAGCCGAGTACGTTCTCAGAGATTTATATATACACACAAAATTAATTAACAATCTAAAAACAACAAATTCTGCTACTTTTCAGGGGTGAACGAAACTTTCACATTTTCTACTATATGTACGATGGCCTGGAGGCAGACGACCGCCTCTCGGAATATTACCTCGACCCTACGCTTCGGAGATATCATCGATATCTCACGCATTATAGTCACACGTCGCAGACGCACATTGACAAGTTCCAGCAGCTCAAAATGGGTTTCAAGGTACTCGGATTTCAGGACAGCGAGGTAGACACGGTGTATCGGGTTTTAGCCGCTATCCTCCATTTGGGTGACATTGAATTCGCCGAAGTGGCAACACAAGACAACACCGACAATAAAAGCAGAGTCATCGATACCATTCCATTACGTAGAGGTAAGATTTTTCTTGTCCACTTTATATCTGTTACAGTAGTTTAGTAATTATTAGACTATTATTAGAATCAATTATGATTTTATATATTATATATAATCAGTTAACTAATAAAACTCGTATTTACATTGCACATAAATAAATCTCCATAAAAATATCACAGTCAATTATGTGCCGTTATTATAGAAATACTTCGTTTTCAGTTTCAAAACTACTCGGCGTCGAACAGAACGATCTCCTAGAGGCCCTGACATCAAACTCAGTGATGACTAGAGGCGAGACAATTACGCGGAACAATACGGTAGCCGAAGCTCGTGCGGCTCGTGATGCAATGGCCAAAGGTCTCTATGGTCGGCTCTTCGATTGGATGGTCAACCAGATCAATTGTTTGCTGTGCTTCAGCCGCTCACCGAATTACGAGCCGCTGGCAATCGGGCTGCTCGACATCTTCGGCTTCGAGAACTTTCCCAGAAACTCGTTCGAACAACTCTGCATCAACATAGCTAACGAGCAGATACAGTACTACTTCAACCAGCACATCTTCACTTGGGAGCAACAGGAATATATGGCCGAGGGAATACCCGTGGATCTCGTCGAATTTTCCGACAATAGGCCGGTTCTCGATATGTTACTAAGCAAGCCCATGGGACTCCTGGCGCTCCTCGATGAAGAGAGTCGATTTCCCAGAGCGACCAATCGATCTCTGATCGGTAAGCATTCTAAATGCGTTATTCTATAAATGTATGTGCACTGCACACGTTGCTTTCTTTCAGCATGTTATCACTGTCATCACGAAACATTTCAGAATTTACTTTTTTTATAATAAATAAAACTTTAGCAAACTTCTTCACTTGATAACGATTAAGCTAATCATTGTACAATTCTTCACTTAAACTCACCGCAATTTTAAGTAGTGCATAAACATTCGTGTCATTTATATATTGTTAATTACTTTGATATTTTTTGGCAGAGAAATTCCACAACAATATTAAATCAAAATTCTACGTACGCCCAAAATCGGATGCAGTCTGTTTCGCGATATATCATTTTGCTGGTCGTGTTGTCTATCAAGCTGAAGGATTTCTCGAGAAGAACAGAAACTTTCTGCCACCCGAAGTTATTCAACTGGTACGACAGTCGCAATACGATATGGTTCGTTTCCTGTTCCAATGCCCGATCACAAAAACCGGTAATTTATACTCGGCATTACAAGAAAATGATTCGAGAAAATCACAATCAAACCAAAACACAAAGGTATGTATGTATGTATAAAATGTATATTCTGTATATTTTTTCATTGTTTTAATGGGGTTTCAACGGCATTTAAATATCTCGCAGGAACGTTATTCTAGTCGAGGTTTAGCATCACAATCGAGAGCTCAGCAGACAGTAGCGACATATTTCCGGTATTCTCTGATGGATCTGTTACAAAAAATGGTGTCCGGTTCACCTCAGTTCGTTCGATGTATAAAACCAAATGACTCAAGAAGTTCACGTTTTTTCGACAAAGACAAAGTTGTAAAGCAGTTGAGGTATACCGGTGTTCTCGAAACGATACGTATAAGACAAAATGGATTTTCTCATAGAATACCGTTCAACGAATTTCTGAAAAGGTATTTTCAGATTGGCTACAATTACAAACGTGGAAAAATACGAAATATCTTCATTTAACTTTTATCAATTGTACGAATCTATGAACTATACAGATATTGCTTCCTTGCTTTTGGCTACGACGAACGTGTAATTGCCAATCGGGATAATTGTCGGCTTCTCTTATTACGATTAAAAATGGATGGATGGGCGTTAGGCAAGACAAAAGTTTTCCTAAAGTACTATCACGTCGAATTTCTCTCAAAACTGTACGAAGAACAACTGAGGAAAATAATTCTAGTCCAAGCGTGTGTTCGACGATGGCTCGCGAAAATGAGATTTAAGAAGCAAAAATGGCAATTCGCTGTATCAGTGGTCACATTACAACGTCATATTCGAGGATGGTTGTCCCGAAAACACACGGAAGAATTATTGGCTCAAAAACGTGCGAAAGACGAAAATGAAACGCTCGATTTTATACTGAGTGAGTTCTATTCAAACTTTGGCAATAAATTTTCTAAATAACTCCATCATTATGTATCCTCATTTATTTTAATATTTTCATAGATGAAGTGAAACGTAGAGCGCAAGAAAATACGGATATAAATAATCGCGAGAAACAACGACAAATACGTAAACATTTGGAAAAGAACGACGCCGCGACTGTCATACAAAGTCGTACGTATAAAAATTGTAATTTTTGTTGTACCACAACCTGTAATTGGTAAAACGGCCGAGAATATTGTACATAATTGAACTTTTATAGATTTCCGAGGTTACACTATTCGTAAACGATTTGGATACGAGCTGGAGGAGCGTTTTAAAAGGATTTTGAACAATTATGACAACATATATGATGGTCATAAGGCACTGTTGCGCGAAGGGCTAAAACATGAAGATGCAGCTCTTATTGTTCAAAGATGGTACAAAAAAGAAGAGAAACTAGTCAGAAAGAAACCAGCCGCGAAGGATCCCGTACATCCTAAGCTACGGCAAGCAGATCTAATTCAATTTTCTCAAAATGTAATTAAAAATTATTTAGTTCTAAAATTAATACTAAAAAATATTTTATTTCTTTTTACTCAAGTTCAGTTCTAATCTTCTTATTTAGTATTATGAAGAAACCGTACTAACGATTGTCGACTGTTAATTTAATTAAGTTATTAGCGGCCTTTCTATTTATAGGTACATATGAAGAACCAGGAGGTACATAAAAATCTCCGTCGCAACAAACCCGGTATCAGATTGAGCGATATCGAGGAGCCGCCGCTCGATTACGTTCGTCCTGAAGGATTTAACATGGTGCAGTCTATATTGCAGTATCGCAGCGGAACGCAGCCGCATGAGGAAGACAGTGTCAAGTATTATCAAGATCTGAAGGATGAAATGAGCAGGTAGATATATATGTATAGAGATATATAAAAATCAAGGCGCGTTGTGCTTTGACTTAAAATTAATGTCGCGAACGAATCAGAAATTTAAATACTCAATTTCGAATGCTTTTGGCACTCGCATCGCAAGTGGTACGGAATTCGAAGACGACGAAGTTGGCTGGGACTTGCCGTTGATACGGCTAGAGAATGACCTTCACTCATCGTCGAGGTACACTGTAGAATTGGTCAACTGTATCTATACTAATTTATATTTTGACGTTAGTTATACCTACATATATATGTATTTCCCAGCCGCTATTCACGTATTACAGAAAGGATCGTAGGTACAGAGGGTCGTAAAATACATGCCTGAACTTGAAATTATAGAAAAAGATTTACCAAACCAATTTTTAAAACTTCAGCAAAGATTAAGACGCAGTAAAGTTAATTTTGTTCAAATTAAACAAAAATATTTGAATTTCTACAAATTTTTTTCTACTTCATCGATTCTAGTATTTCTTTTACACATGCTCATGTTTAAAGATAATCGTCTCATAATCAACTGCAGTGGTTCGTTGATGTACTATGTTAGATATTATCTACGTATCTATATATATAAGTACCGTCTTCTGTCTGTATGTACGCGAACTACTCATTCGTTAGTGGACCAAATTTTTACCAAAAGTATATGAAATAGGGGTAGAATTTTCCGGGGATGAAAATGTCGTGGTTGATTTTTCATTACCGATCTTTTTGGAAACCGGTTCAGAAATTTTTTCAAATTTTACGAGAATTTTTCGGGAATTAATTTACCGAATCTTAAAGAATTGTATATAAAACAGGGGTAGAATTTCCCGGAAAGTATCATAATGTGCATAGTTTTTTGCTACCGATTTTTTGGAAACCGGTTTTTTTAATTTTTCCGATTTTTCCGGAAATAATTGACCGAATTTCAAAGAATTGTATATGAAACAGGGGTAGAATTTTCCGAGGAGTGTTATAAAGTGTATTGTTTTTTGTTACCGATTTTCTGGAAACCGGTTTTTCTAATTTTTCTAATTTTTCTAATTTTTCGGGAAATAATTGACCGAATCTCATTCGTTAGTGGATCGAATTTTTACCAAAAATATATGAATACCTTAATATCCTCATTATATCTTACAAAAAAAGCGAGGATTAAATATGACAGTCATGTAAAATGTAAATGTAAATGTTTTTTAATAGAAATTTTAAAGAATTATTGATTAATTAACCAAATTTTTTTAAAAATGTCCGTGGTTGCTCTAACTTTTTTAGGAAATTTTGAGATTGCTCGCTCGCATCTTTGTACAGCGACCGTTCAAGAAAAGCAACTCGAAAAAGAGATTGAATTTTGAATTTGAGAAGCCGATTAGCTTGAAACTTAATGACATTTATGAGTATATGTTCGGCTCGAACTTCTGAGCTCGAGCCGAACATATACTCATAAATGTCATTAAGTTTCAAGGGTAAACCAAAGGATGATGTCGCTGCCCTAGATATAGAGGTCGATGTTGAATCTTAATAATGCGAAAATATACGACGATGCGCCGCGTAACCGGTTCCGAAATTTTTTCCAATTTTTCGGGAATTAATTGACCGAATCGCAAAGAATTGTATATGAAGTAGGGATAGAATTTCCCGGAATTGCCATAAAGTGTATAATTTTTCGTTACCGATCTTTTTGGAAACCGGTTTCACAATTTTTCCAATTTTTCTGAAATAATTGACCGAATCTTAAAGAATAGAGGAGCTTTGTGAGCTAAAGTTTCTACTTGCACACTTAAAAACTATATACTTATAGTGCTTACTAGCAATGTGCAGATTTCTACTTGCACACTTAAAAACTATGAAACAATGTGCAAATTTATAATTTGCATACTTAAAAATTGTAAGAAAGTAATGTGCAAGTTTCTACTTGCTCATTTAAAAACTAAAGCAATGTGCAGGTTCTACTTGCACACTTAAAAACTATGAGGAAGCAATGTGCATGTATCTACTTGCACGCTTAAAAATTGTAAGGAAGCAATGTGCAAGTTTTTTTGTTGGTGATCTTGATGAAACTGGTACCAAAAGATTACTAATTTTATGGTGATGGCTACTATGGGGATGAAAATGTCGTGGTTAATTTTTCATTACCGATCTTTTTGGAAACCGGTTCCGAAATTTTTTCAAATTTTATTTATGGCAATTAAATGATGAAAATTAAACCCATCCTCGAAAAACCGGTTTCCAAAAAATCGGTAACAAAAAACTATACGCTTTATGGCACTCCCCGGGAAATTCTACCCCTACTTCATATATTTTTGGTAAAAATTCGATCCACTAACGAATGAGATTTGGTCAATTATTTCCCAAAAAATTGTATGTCTGTACGCAAACTACTCATTCGTTAGTAGACCAAATTTTTACCAAAAGTATATGAAATAGGGGTAGAATTTTCCGGGGATGAAAATGTCGTGGTTAATTTTTTATTACCGATCTTTTTGGAAACCGGTTCCGAAATTTTTTCAAATTTTACGAGAATTTTTCGGGAATTAATTTACCGAATCTTAAGGAATTGTATATGAAACAGGGGTAGAATTTCCCGGGAAGTATCATAATGTGCATAGTTTTTTGCTACCGATTTTCTGGCAACTGGTTTTTTAAATTTTTCCGATTTTTCCGGAAATAATTGACCGAATTTCAAAGAATTGTATATGAAATAGGGGTAGAATTTTCCGAGTGTTGTAAAGTGTATAATTTTTGTTACACATTTTCTGAAAACCGGTTTTTCTAATTCTTTCAATTTTTCGGGAATTAATTGACCGAATCGCAAAGAATTGTATATGAAGTAGAGGTAGAATTTCCCGGGGATTGTATTAAGTGTATAATTTTTCGTTATCGATCTTTTTGGAAACCGGTTCCAAAATTTTTCCAATTTTTTTGGAAATAATTGACCGAATCTCAAAGAATTGTATGTGCTGACACACACATACACGCGCGCACACATGGGCCGATTCTCTCGAATTTGATACCAAAATGCAAATTTTTCGGAGATGAAAATGTAGCGGCTTTTTTTTGTTTTACGCCCCCCCTCCCCTCCCCATTCACCCGCGCGAAGCGCGGGCTCAAAAGCTAGTATTGATATAAAACAAGATTATCCTCATATAGGAGTCGAAGGGATCATATTCTGGAGGTGAATGCCGAGACGAGGGACCGTACAGCTCAGAGCGATTTCGTAGTGGCACCGGAGCAGCATCTGTCAAACATTTGGCACAAAGCCCTGAGACATCCACCCGATTTACGCGAAAACGAGAACTCCAAGAAAAGTGTCAGGTAAATATTACATATATAATTGAATAAACACGCGAGATTTTATATGTTCTTACGAGTAACTTGCATACGTTCAGTTTGATCATTAAAACTTATAGAATTCAGTTATAATTGATTTTTTCAGTCATTCAAAGTTTATAAAGCATAAGCAAACTTTATGTTTGCTAAACTTTTTTTACTTATTATAATAATGTAATTTATAAATTTTCTATCAAGCTATACTTTTAATATGACTAATTAGAAAATCAACTTATATCATATTTTAATAAATATCTAATAACTAATCTCGCATTTATCTTCTTACGCATGTTGCCAGAGGCATTATGGTAAATTTTCAGGTAAAGATATAAATTTTTTCTGTCACTACTGTAACAGATATCTGTCTCTTACAATTAGTGGTTTTGTAATTCATAAGTGATTTATAGTCTCAATTTATGAAACAAAAATTATAATCTGTCTTAAATATGTCCTCTTTTAAGCTTTTTCTCGAAAGATGAATTCAAAAAAGAATCAATTTTTTCCAGTACAAAGGTTAATGACCTGCGTAGCAAGAACCTGCAATCATGCACGAACGGGCAACGTGCAACCGGTTCTCCGCATATCCACGATCCACCTGGCCTACGACTCACGATCGACGATCGATGTAACCCCGTAAACGTAAACGAACGACAGAATGTCTTTAATGGACAGAATCTCGTTAACGGTCACCATAATTCCGTCAACGAGTATCACACATCGATCAACAATCATCAGACTCCCTGTAAAATAAATAACGGTGTTGCAAAGAGTCAAATAAAAATTTTGAATACTGAACAAACTGAGTTAAATAACGGCTTGATAAATAATAAATCAGAAAAGACATCAGATCGATCGAATCATAAGCAAAACGGCTATCCTATGAAAAATAATCAGAATAACGTGGATCGTAAGAACGGTATCAACCGATTAGCGAATGGAAAAGCAACGAATCAAGGACAACTGCAAAATGATACTTTCAACATCACGACTAATCTCAGGCAACTTTTAAGGCCGACAGTGATTGAGAAGCGTCAGGAAAGTGCCAAGACCGAGTATGATACGGAAGACATTAACGGTCCTTACAATTTTAGGCAATTGCTAAAACCGACTGAATACCTCCCAACGGAATCTTTAAGGAAAAGGAAAGGAGGAATCGTTTCCAACGGAGTGCCACTGCCAAAGGACAAGGTTCCGGAGAAACACGTTAAGAGAAGAGCGCCGTTGGCGCCGACCCAAAATAAAATGGGAAATGCAAAAAAGTGATGTTACTTGGTATAAATAGCAATTATTCAATAGAAATATCCGTTTCCAAGAGATTTAATTTGACGATGGATGATTTTATTTTTACGAATAATACCTTATACAAAAGTCACAGTTAACTGAAAATTTTTAATAGTTGAACGTGTATATCTTTTCTGTTGCTGTATATGTATAAGTAAGTTCTATATCATTGCCATTTATATGAAAAAATAATCTGTCTGATCTATCATAAAACTTAGAAGATACTATTGTAGGACAATCGTTAAGAAGTGCAATACATTATGCTAGGCTACATAAGCGGATAATCATGTTTGAGGACATATTACATTAAATTAAGCAAAAGTATAAGCTATGGCAGCATGTGCATTTTATCTGCAGCGAATATATGCGGTGCAGTCATAGCATGTAATATCGGAGTCCTATTACTTAAATGCAATTCCGTACTTATATTCTTCCTTCTCGCAAAAGTACAATATCGTGTGCTGAACGATTTCAAAATCTGAATTCTCTTTATGGCTATATCGCTAATCACAATAAGTATTTGTAACATTCGTATAAAAATAGGACAATACTAAATACTAAATATTTTGCGATAATCAATTTTGAAAATATAATTGACAAAGATTAAACACTCTTGTAAATGTGAAATTTGACGGTAAATTTATGTACCTTTGTTGCAAAATGTAATTATGTGAGAATGTTGAACGAATCATGTTACGTTCGAGTACATTTAACTTTGTAACATAATTTATTACCCTCGTTATGGAAACATGTATGAGTTAGCACACGTCTAGAACTAGTCAAATCTAGCTTTACTTAAATCATATAAGTGTTCATTATCTTTCCGATGTAGGTATGAATAAATTGAGTTTATTAAAGATTTATATAATTAGTTAATAATTTACTTATAAATAATTTATTCAAAGTAAATAATCGCAGCTGTTTAGTAAATTTCCAATTCATTTATCCAGGGAAAAAAGAGAAAAGCACCTGCTTATAAATCATCCTCTGGGAGGATTAAATTTGTCTCAACGGATATGTTTCGATTAAATTTTGCTTCGTTCTATCCACGATTTTTCCTTTTTTTAAATTGTATAACTAACGTAGTCTATAGATGTACTAAACTAAATGTGGCTCGCGTAGATACTCGCTTAACGCATTATCGGTTAATTTTGCACGTTACTCGTACGTTCTCTTTTTTCTCCTTCCGGAAGCTCAGGTGTTCAGGAATATCCTATATGACTTTCTGTAACTCTGAATTACTGGCGGCCGTCAACGACGGTCTTCGGCAAAGAGCGTTAAGCGTTACGCGAGGAACCAAAAGATGGCTGGGAGTTGCGGCGTCGCGACGCCCGGCGCACCGGCGCGGCGTCCGGCGCCGGCGCCGGCGGCAGTAGTTGCGTCGGCGTCGCCGTCGTCGTCGTGCGACGTCGCCCTCGTCATTGCCGGCTCGGGCACGGGGCTCGAAGACTATTGGTTGGTCCGTAGGTAGGAGGGTGTCTGGTGGCTATCCGCGACGGTAGCGGGGACAAGGGTTGCAGTCGTGCCGGGCACGCGGGCGGGGGTAGGAGGGGTGCAACGAACCCTCTCGCCTCGGCTCGAGTCTACGGAGCACGGAGTTGTGTTCGAATCATGGCGACACCCGACCCCGTAGACCCAGCCACCCTAGAGATTAAGACCCGTAGCATAGAACAGACACTGCTCCCACTAGTGAAACAGGTAAGACGTGTTTCCGCGTGAAAATGCGGCAACCAGAGTTTTCATTCGCACCGGCGGCGCGCCGTCTCTTTCCCATCTGTCTCTTTCTGCCTGCATCCCTCTCTTTCTCTCTGTTTCTCTTCCTCTTTCCCCTCGCTCGCCCATCTCGCAGACCATCCTTCTTTCTCTCTCGTCGCGGACTCCATCTGTCTCGCGCTCATTCTCGGTCTCCGTTCTTCTCGTGCGCCGCGGCCGCCTCGCGTACCCGGCACCCCCGCGTCTCGTTTTGCGCCTCTCGTATTCGCTCACTAACAGACTGAGATAATTTTTCCATCTTTGGAGTTACTCCCAAATCATTCTATCTCGCTGCTCCAATCATGCGTGTGAAAGCTATACGAGATGCTGATGCGCGCGGCGTAGAGGATCGAGCGAGCGAACCAGCGAACATGAGATGTTTGAGTGCGTGTATATGTGCATACGGCGCAACGCCGCGCCGCGCCGCGCTGCCGGGGAGGTCGAGACGCACAGGACAGCGCCACGCGATGAAAAACGCGAGACGCGAGACGGCGAAATGGGTGCGCGTACACTGCGATGCGAGAGAGATCGAGCAGTGAATCGAGTTGAAAAAGTGAGATCGAGAGAACAACTTAAGACGGTGACATGGGTCTCGCGCTCCGCTGACGCCATTCCGAAACTAGAAATAGCGCGATTCCCACGCTTTTGCTCCGCGTGTTCGACGTAGTTAAATTTTCGCTCATCATTTTTATCCTCGAATAAAGTTTCTCGTATTTCTCGTAACGTCGTAATCGCCCCCCCCAATAGGCCCCGCGAAACTATAAAGTGCATTCGGGACGTAAGGATACTATTTCACGAAATTTGACAACTCTGATGCTACGCGTGTGTTGTCCAATATTTGTCATGAAACGCACGCGGCATACAGAGTAACGGATATTTCAGTGGTCCACTATCTTTGTCACTCTCTTCCCCTCTCTTTTACTCCCTCTTCCGCGCTCCGTCCGTCTGTCTCGCACTTGTTTCTGCACTTCTCTTTTTCTTCCGCGTTGCTCACTTCAGCTCTTGTGGCGCACGCTCACCTTACCTTACCGCTTGTCGACGTCGACACTGGCGTTTTCGTGGAATTACATCGAATTTACGCTGCACCCTCGTTGCATAATCACCGGCACGTGCGCGATGCACGCACGCGAGCCATACACACAGATCCGCAGTTCACGGGTCAAAGGCCTTTAAATCGCTGCTCGTGACCAAAAAATAAATCACTCTGCTCGGTTTCCGCGCCATAATTGAGGAATTTTACGCGAAAAACATATGCAACGTGCAAAGTTAACAATTCGAAATATCTTGCTTCGTTTCTTCAAAGAAATTTAGTAGTTGATTAAAAATTAGATTGAATTTATATATGCTTTTTACATACGAATACTTTGCGTACCGAAATATTCACGATTACTTATGCGCAAGATATAAATCGATACTTGTTTTGTACTACTTTCAGTACATAGTCGAAATTGTTATTTGGTTTGAAGTTTAAATTTTCAATAAAAACAAGTATAAATGCACAATGCACCGCATGCAGTAGATTGCACACTTACATTCATAATTTATATATAAATTGTTGTACATATATGTATATACATAGATAACTGACTCAAATGTCGAAATTATCAACATTCAATTAAACAGCGTCTATTTCGCCTCGCGCACGCTATCGACAACTATTTTATTATCTCACATATATCTGATAACATTTATTCAGCAAATTATGATTAAAATAATAATATATGCGAATTATCATTAATGACAATATATGTCACTAACATGCTTAACTGAAATTAACTGTATCACTAAATATCAAATAGAAATTTCGCAATAATCATGATATATTCCAGAGAGAAAGAGAGAAAGACGAAAAGAAGCTTTATTAATTTGAAATATATAAATTTTATTTCTTGAGAAGACTTTATAATTGTGCTTGAAAGGAAAACTCGAAATATTTTCGGATATCTACTCCGATAACGAATCTATGTAACAATGAGATTTTCCCTTTTCTAGAGCTTGAAAAACCGCAATCTATTCCGCGGTTAACCTCGTCAAATGAAACAGAGACCAATCTAATTTACGCTTTCGTTAAAACCAGCCGTGCCTAAAAAAGGGATTACGCGGACCGATTCCTGCCGTAGTGTCGCTTCCATTGAAATTGGGTGCGCATCTCGCGCGCATGAAACAACCTGATTAGAGCTCGATCCAACTGAACAAAATCGTTATTCTCCTGGGATGAAGAAAAATAAACGGCAGACAGGCAGGCAGGTAGGCAGGCAGGCAGGCAGGCAGGGAGGCAAAAGCAAGCAGATCTTGATCCGAATAAATTCTCTTTTTCTCTTTTCGTTCGAGTTGTAGTTAATTTAACAATCGTCATTAAAGATATCGCTATCAAGAAAAAGGTTAAGAAGGAACGGCGGAATAAGAGATAGTAAGAAGTCAATATAGTTTAGCAAACACGTATCGATCGAATCGTCTGACGCGATAATTATCATCGATAAAACGAGAATGCGCGGTAGCAAGACTGGAGTAAAAAGAAGAACGGAAAGGAAATAGACGGAGGTTATTTCGAGAATAAAAGAGGGGTGCCGATCACAGCCCGTGGCCGACCTTCGTGTCGTGTTTATCGATATTTCTGGCGGCATGGCAGAGTATGCATACATACACACAGCGCACACGTCTTTTGTGTATACGTGTATGTGTTGGTTAAACCCCTCGGGTTAGAAGGGCGTGCAGTACGAGTGGCTTGGCTGGTGCATGGCACAGAGGGCGATCGTTACGAGCTGCAGCCACTTGTTAGAGCTCCGTCTAGCTGCCCCCGCGCATATCTCCCCCTCGCCCACCTTCCTTCTTCTCGTTTCTTCTTATCATCTTTCTTCTACTTTTTCGCCCTTACTGCTATTTAGCCTTCAGCCTTCGTAGGGCTTCAAGTTGCTTTCTTGGCGACTTCCGTCACGATTTCGCCTCGCGTCGGATTTTGTATTGACCGTCGCTACTGCCTTCGTGAACACCTGCGTATCTCGCATATTTCGATCGCAGCCTTCTGCATGTTGGAGATTGTTCTCGGATACATGGAGAAATAAACGATCTTTAGTACTTTAGTAAACGAAACTGTCACTCTATCAGAAAATGTTTAAAAATATCAAGGAAATTTAGGAGTTTAGGAACTTTGGTTAAATCTGTTGACATTGTCTTGTCAAAATGACATTTCATAGAATTCGAGTTCTATCCTTTAAACTTATGTAAATTTATATATATGTATAAAATTTAAAAAAATTGTATTAAAAAATGTAGAAACAATTTTGTTTAAATTTCTTAACAATCACTCAACTATCTCAACTGATATATAATACTAAAAATTTCATAAAGTTTTTGCATAATAAAATGTTATAATTAATATAGATAAATAAAAGCGGTCTCTATCTCACAAACAAAAATTATGAATATGCATGTGTATATATGCAAATATACATGTAACAAAATGGAATATAAGGTAGTTTAGCTCGCCATTG
>JASTWK010001933.1:0-21934 GCA_030770225.1 Temnothorax unifasciatus
TGAATTAATTATATTGAAATTAGGGTTTATACTTTGAGTTAATTTCATAATATCCTTATAAGTGCCTATTTAGGGTTTGATGACTCTTTCATCTGATGCTGCTACATGTACAATAAAGCGGAGCATCTTGAAGGTTCAAGAACGTTATTTCAAGAAGATACCAAAGCAACATTCTGTAAAGTTAATACTTTACAAGGATATTGTAAAGAGAGACCAGACGCTACTTCAAAGCCCGTGTTGCAGTCAGGCGCGATCTAATACTAATTGTAAGTTCGTATAAAGCAAAATTTAATTTTTAAAACACAATTTTGCTAATGTAAATATATTTTCTGTTAGCTTGCAAGGTAAGGTCTACTAAGGCTACGGTCAACGTGACGCTACAAATGCTTTGGAGCGTTCTTCTTCTTCTCCTTCTTTCTTCATTGAAAGAAAAGAGAAGAGGAATGCTTCGAAGCATTGTAGCGTCACGTTGACCGTAGCCTAAGATTAATAACACGCAAATTCTCTGTTACATCACGGATTCTTCTCATATTATAAGATTTGTTTAATTAAAGTTTACTTTAACTTGACCGAAGTTGAATTTCGTTATTTATGAAGTTTTTCTTTTTAAATTCGCATAATTTTATTGTTAAATACTTTCAAAGTGCTATAATTTAGTAGAAAAAAAACTGCGAATTTGACGAAGCTCTGTAGGTGCATTATTTTTTGTCTGTACAGTTGCGTTTTGCTATTTATAATGTGAAATCTGATATTATATACATTATAAAGTATTATGCATTGCGCAAAAGAAAACAAATGCGCAAAAGAAAACAAATTTTACATAGACTAGAACATGAATCTTTCAATATCTCTTAACAACATTTAGTTGTATAGGTAATGCAGTTGGATCTATTTTATAATATGTATACGTCTTTATAATCGTATATCTATAATTACATTTTTTAATTATTGCGTACATAGGTAGTCACTAGGCTAGTAGTCCCGCAATAGGCTTGTGCGAGCTTATGACCGAGGAACAACTCTTGAAATAATCAGATTGGCAACGGATACATCCAATGCTACTTGGTCTTCGCATTCTGTTTCCTGTCTTTTGATGGACCTATTAGGTGATTAAAATTTATACTTGAGTCTGCCACGAAGAAAATGTTATAATTACAATATTTTGTTTACACGACAAACTTTTAAAGCATTCCCTGCTTAAAAAGGCATATAGAAAACAATAAAAAAAAATTCTATTAAAACTAATCGTGTTTTTGGTCCGTGCTTTTTCACAAGTGACTTAATATATTACCAATGGAAGATTAATGTAGACTTTTGATATATTCCACATACCTTGAAATGAAAACCAAACAGCGTTTTACGAAGCAATGTGTATCGAATGTTATGAAAATGTTACGAATAAGAACATATCGTTTTCCATGCAATGTTTCGGATATTATTGTTCTTTATATAAAATTTCTTTTTGTTTAAATACGGATATTTACTGAATGAACGTATATGAGCATCAATCAGATATTATCCTACGCCTATACTATCGTTTTCTATCTAGTTTTCAAAAGTAATCCTATCGTTCTCTATGTGAAATATCTTTCATTTCCATTACGGATACTAGCTGATCGAACGTGTATGCGAATCAATCAGACACTACCCTATGCCCCCACTATCGTTTCTATCCAGTCTTCAACAAAATCCTATCGTTCTCTATGTGAAATATCTTTCATTTCCATTACGGATACTCGCTGATCGAACGTGTATGCGAATCAATCAGACACTATCCTATGCCCCCACTATCGTTTTCTATCCAGTCTTCAACAAAATCCTATCGTTCTCTATGTGAAACATCTTTCATTTTCATTACGGATACTAGCTGATCGAACGTGTATGCGAATCAATCAGACATTACCCTATGCTTATTCTATCGTTTACTATCGAGCCGTTAACATCCTATCGTTCTCTATGTGAAATATCTTTCATTTCCATTACGGATACTCGCTGATCGAACGTGTATGCGAATCAATCAGATATTACTCTATGCCCCCACTATCGTTTTCTATCCAGTCTTCAACAAAATCCTATCGTTCTCTATGTGACACATCTTTCATTTTCATTACGGATACTCGCTGATCGAACGTGTATGCGAATCAATCAGACATTACCCTATGCTTATTCTATCGTTTACTATCGAGCCGTTAACATCCTATCGTTCTCTATGTGAAATATCTTTCATTTCCATTACGGATACTCGCTGATCGAACGTGTATGCGAATCAATCAGATATTACTCTATGCCCCCACTATCGTTTTCTATCCAGTCTTCAACAAAATCCTATCGTTCTCTATGTGAAACATCTTTCATTTTCATTACGGATACTCGCTGATCGAACGTGTATGCGAATCAATCAGACATTACCCTATGCTTATTCTATCGTTTACTATCGAGCCGTTAACATCCTATCGTTCTCTATGTGAAATATCTTTCATTTCCATTACGGATACTCGCTGATCGAACGTGTATGCGAATCAATCAGACACTACCCTATGCCCCCACTATCGTTTTCTATCCAGTCTTCAACAAAATCCTATCGTTCTCTATGTGAAACATCTTTCATTTTCATTACGGATACTCGCTGATCGAACGTGTATGCGAATCAATCAGACATTATCCTATGCTTATTCTATCGTTTACTATCGAGCCGTTAACATCCTATCGTTCTCTGTGTGAAATATCTTTCATTTCCATTACGGATACTCGCTGATCGAACGTGTATGCGAATCAATCAGACACTACCCTATGACCCCACTATCGTTTTCTATCCAGTCTTCAACAAAATCCTATCGTTCTCTATGTAAAACATCTTTCATTTTTATTACGGATATTCGCTGATCGAACATGTATGCGAATCAATCAGACATTACCCTATGCTTATTCTATCGTTTACTATCGAGCCGTTAACATCCTATCGTTCTCTATGCGAAATGAGTGTTTGTTCCATTACGGTTACTCACAGCACGAATTTATATGCGAATCAGACACTACTCTATGTCCACACTATCTTTTCCTATCTAGTCTTCAAAAGTAATCCTATCGTTCTCTATGTGAAATATCTTTTCTTTCCATTACTGATACTCGCTGCTCGAACGTGTATGCGAATCAATCAGGCACTACCTAATGCTTGTTTTACTGTTTTCTATCGAGCCGGAAACATCCTATCGTTCTCTATGCGAAATGGGTGTTTGTTCCATTACGGTTACTCACAGCACGAATTTATATGCGAATCAGACACTACTCTATGTCCACACTATCTTTTTCTATCTAGTCTTCAAAAGTAATCCTATCGTTCTCTATGTAAAATATCTTTTTTTTCCATTACTGATACTCGCTGCTCGAACGTATATGCGAATCAAACATTACCTAATGCTTGTTCTATATTTTTCTATCGAACCATCAACATGATCCTATCGTGCTCTATACAAAATAGGTTTCTGTTCCATTACGGATATTCACTGATTAAATGTGTATGCGAATCAATTAGATAGTATGTTATGCTTATTCTACCGTTTTCTATTAAGCCTTCAATATAATTCTATCGTTTTCTATGTGAAATATGTTACCGTTCCATTACTACCTGAACAAACGTGTGTGCGAATTAATTAAAAGTGTTAAGAAAAAAATACACAAGTACGATGTCTGTGTGCTTCCCAAATCACCTAAAATAAACTTCTTTCTAAAATATTTGTAAATCCTAAATTTGTAATTCTTAAAATATCTGTAAAACGGAAAAATATTTTAAAATTATTTCATAAAAGATTTTATAATTAAAAAAATATTATGAAACGATTGTGATTACTACAGAACTATTTTAACCCTTTGCAACTCATGGTATCAAAAATAAAAAAACCATTTAACATTAAACATTAAACATTAAATTTATGATTTAGAACTTTGATGGACACTTTGCCGGTTTGTAACAATATTGTTACACGAAGTTACAAAGGGTTAAGAAAAATTGTGTAAAAATTTTTTATACACTGCAAATATGTTGCCAGATATGTAGCACTTTAAACAATAACATTCAAAGATTACGACGTATTTATACATAAATACAGACGGTATTTATTTAAAAAAAATACTTTAATGAATAAATTGGCACAAATACTACGTTCGTTACAGAAAACAAGTATGTCAGATGTATATGACAGTCTTTTGTATAAGAATATCGCACAGAATCAAGGATGTAAAGTGTTAACTTTTAACTTCAATATCTACGGTTTTCCTCTATATTTAAAAGTAGCAAAAACAACATTTGATCTTTGTCATTAATAATAAACGAGATACCACCTAAATGTAGATTCCAAACTTTAATATTAGCAGGTTTGTGGGTTTCCAAATCTGAACCGAAACCAAAGTTTATGAATTTATATCTCAAGTTTTTCATTCAACAAATGGAAAAATTAATGAATGATGGTATCACCATATTAAATAGCAACAATGAAAAGATTAAATTCGTTTTACGGCCATTGAGTGCATCAGTTGATTCGGTCGCACGCCCTATAATTCAAAATCGAATTCAGTTTAATGGTTACTATGGATGTAGCTGGTGCTACGATAAAGGTGTCTACGCACATGGTTCTATGCGATATCCTTTCACAGAAAGTGAGTCATTGCGGAGCCATGAAAACTATCTCAAAGATATAAACGAAGCTAAGCGTATGCAAAGACCGATTAATGGCGTTAAAGGCGCTTCTATTTTGACAACATTTAAACATTTTGATTGCGTATGGGGATTTCCTGTAGACTACCTGCATGGCATATTAGGAGGAGTTGTTCGCCAACTGTGGACTGAGTGGAACTGTCCCAGTTCTCCGTTTTATTTGTCGCGAAAACAAAGACAAAAAATTGATCAAAGATTATTAAATATAAAGCCTCCACAAGAAATACATAGATTGCCAAGATCATTTAATGAAGGCAAATTGAAAGCAAGTGAATGGCGGTCTTGGCTTTTATTTTATAGTGTGCCATGTCTTACAGAAATCCTAAATGATAAAGCCTTAGCTTCGTTTACACGTTTAGTACGAAGTGTTTATTATATTCTACTTTCTCAAAATATTTCAGAGGAAAATTTCAAACAATGTGAAAATGATTTAATACAATTTGTTGGCGAAAGTGAGATCTTATATGGTAAAAGCGTTATGACTTTCAACATGCACTCTTTATTACATGTAGTTGACAGCGTTCGGATGAGTGGTCCATTGTGGGCAACGTCGACATTTCCATATGAAAATGACAATTTTCATTTAAAGCAAAATGTCAGTGGCCCCAATGGAGTACTCCACCAAATTGCAACTAAAACATTGCAAAGAAGTAGATTAAAAAATGCGGTAATAAATGAAAACAAGACGGACACATGCACCATTTATTGTCAAGGCTTATTTAACCCCCGAAAATTAGTAATGCAAAATACAATCACTGTATGCGGTGCTGTTCTAATAGGAGAAATCACAGGTTTTGAAAACATTAAAAGTTTGGTGAAAGAAACACTTGGTTTTGAAAATGATCAAGATATCGTTCGAATATATAACAGATGTATATACAGAGGTACAATTTTTCACAGCACAATGTATGAACGGCCCAAAAGGAGCAATGATACTGTCGTTCAACTTCAATCGTCTACTATTGTTGAAATATCGAATTTCATATATTTCAAAGATAAATGTTACATAACAGTCAATGAATATAGCGTACAGCCGATATTTAACTTCAATCATATTATGCGCGTGCAAAATAATAGGAATTCACAACGAAGATTAAAGGTTGTACCTCTAAACAGTATTAAATGTAAAATAGTTTACGTAGATGTTATCGATAATGTATATGTCTGTACTCTTCCAAATGCTGTTGAAATCCAATAAATAATACCATAAATTCGAGAACGCTTCCGATATTCTCCCATCTTGTAAAAATAAGTAAATCGAAGAAGTATATTGATGAAAAAAATCGCAAAAGTTTCCAAAAATGCATTTTTAAAAAGAAAGATAGTGTTTCAAGAATAGATTTTTAAATCTGTCTTACCTTTTTGAAACGCATTTTTGAACATTTTGCTACGATTTTTTTCACCTAGACACTTTACACGAGAGAATCGCATCTTATAAAGATATAAAATATATGAAAAAACTAAAAAACAAATTTTGCAGATTACTAACAAAACAAATTTTTTTTTTCAAACATTATAGTATGTACTTTTGGTAACATAAAAATAAGAGTAAAGTTTTTGAAAAAGCATAACATCTTAAGAATGGTACTTATTCCTAATGCGATAACATATAAAAATACTACTTCTAAGAACACATAGAATATAGAAAAAGTGCATGGTAAATATAGGGAACGATAGACTTTATCATGAAGTTGAGATTCGTTCACATAGGTGCCATTGTTCAATAACTGTGCTCTCATCGAATGTAATAGGTAATCATTCCGGAAACCTTTATATAGTAGAAACTATTATCATAGCATTTTCCGGATAAAAAACAATAGAACCTCTATAGGTCAACTCGTATATAAATATAGTAAAATCACGGAATACAGTAGATGTGTATAATAAGTCTCATATAGGGAACGATAGACTTTATCGTGAAGTTGAGATTCGTTCACATAGGTACTAAGGTTCAACTGTGCTCTCATCGAATGTAATAGGTAATCGTTCCGGAAACCGTTAAAGAAATCATGGTAGCATTTTCCGAATAGAAAACGATAGAACCTCTGTAGGTCGACTCGTATATAAATATAGTAAAATGGAATATAGTATATGTGTATAATAAGTCTCATATAGGGAACGATAGACTTTATCGTGAAGTTGTGATTCGTTTACATAGGTACCATTGTTCAACTGTGCTCTCATCGAATGTAATAGGTAATCGTTCCGGAAACCGTTAAAGAAATCATGGTAACATTTTCCGAATAGAAAACGATAGAACCTCTGTAGGTCGACTCGTATATAAATATAGTAAAATGGAATACAGTAGATGTGTATAATAAGTCTCATATAGGGAACGATAGACTTTATCGTGAAGTTGTGATTCGTTTACATAGGTACTAAGATTCAACTGTGCTCTCATCGAATGTAATAGGTAATCGTTCCGGAAACCGTTAAAGAAATCATGGTAGCATTTTCCGAATAGAAAACGATAGAACCTCTGTAGGTCGACTCGTATATAAATATAGTAAAATGGAATACAGTAGATGTGTATAATAAGTCTCATATAGGGAACGATAGACTTTATCGTGAAGTTGTGATTCGTTTACATAGGTACTAAGGTTCAACTGTGCTCTCATCGAATGTAATAGGTAATCGTTCCGGAAACTGTTATAGAAACGAGCGTAGCATTGTGCGGGTAGAAAACGATAGAACCTCTGTAGGTCGACTCGTATATAATATGATAACTACGCGGGTGCAGGAAACGCAGTAGGATATAGAACATGTATACGATAGAATTCACATAAAGCATGATATACTTCATTGTGACGATCAAATTGATTCACATGAATATCTATGTTTCTGAGTCTTCTGATAGAATGTTATAAAAAATTATGTAGTAATTTATTATAAAGCTAATTTATTATTATCCAGATAAAAGAGTATAAAATATCTGCGGATAGATTTCATAGACAATGATTGCTCCGCGAAAGCAAGGATCTGAATAGAAACTACAAAACCTCTGTGACAATACTCACACAAGAAACGATAGATCTTATCGTGAATTTCGGATTGATTTACGTAGTTATCACAGTTAGACCGTATTCTGATAGAATATTATTGAATATTATTAAATGGCTGTGGTATAGAAACGTTAGCATTCGTAGAATATGTGTATCGTTAAATGATATTAAGTTTGTATTTAATTGTTCTCGTGTTCGTAGGATTAAAAATAATAAATGGTGAAAGTTATTATACCATATGATACGTCTTCTATTGTTTTGTTGACATTAAGGAATATCTACAATAGAATTATATTCATTACGATAAATGCTCTTTGGAGAAGAAAACTGCATCACATAGGCCAGATAGATTACGATACAATTTTTCGAGAATACTTATGATATTTAATCGTTTTCTACACGACAAACTTTTAAAGCATTAGGAATTTGCTCTCTATCTTTCTGTGTGAAATAAAACAGTAGATCCGAGCAATTTCATTAAAGTATAAAATAAATTGGCAAAACTTGATTTGCAGGAGGACAATTGTACCCTAAAGTATGTACTTCTACGCACAAAGGTAGTCCATCAGAGATGATTTTCGACTCTGGTGATTCATACGGACGAAAGTCTTGCGGCTGAAGAGGACTCGACCAATGTTACTAGTATCAGCGCACCTTCTATTACCACATTAGGTGAAGGAGTTGCCGAAGGAGATGCAGACGAGAATGCGCAAGATAATATCATGGTAACTTCAACCACTGCTGGCACGTCAAAATCCAACGGTTATCTGTCGTCCCTTTTGGAGTCCAACGATAGCGAATTGGAAGACTTTCTGGATGATATATTGGAGTGTGGCAGACATATGTTGAAGAAAGACAGCACAGTATCGAATAACTTCTGCCATTACTGGGTATTTTGATATTTTCTCTTTTCTTATTGGTTTTAAAAAAATTTAAAAAGAAATGGCTTAAATACTAATAATTAATCCTAAGCATTCAGTCTTTTTTTTCGTAATGTCAAAACTAGCACACAATGTTCCTAGTAGTTATTAAGGCAACACTTTGTTTACTATGTTTGTATTGGATGTATACTAATTTATATTAATTTCCGCGATAGAACAGATTGAATTTTATAAAAATTTTACATAAAATCTTATTTTTATTTAGCAGTATTTAAGAGTTAATATAACTTATTTCTCATTTCAACTTTATACGGCATATACGTCTGATTAAAAAGTAATAAATTTTTAGGAGCACCTCTTTAGCGATGGACGCACGCTTGGAATATGGAATTGAAATAGGCGTAGAAATATCATGGAGAGGATACTGTCTACGGTCAGCATGTACAATCTATCTTACAGCATCAATTCGACAATACACGTTTGTATATTATATTGCTTTTCTTATTTATTGCATTGTTTTAATAACTAAGATATTATACACTTCTTTAAATGTATGTGCTAATGTTTTAACAATTTTTTTATTACAGAAGAGAGGAATAATTATTAATATTTGTTGTAGACTTGCCATTATGCAAATCGATTTTTGTTATATTACAGGTGCTGACAGAAGCAAATCGCTATTATCAACAACCGCTCTTGCGTACCGAAAGGAATGATAAAAGTCAAGAAAGCGGAAACTATTCTGATTCTACCCCTTCTAATCTTTCAATGTTAACAAGATGTTTAGAAAAGATGTTCTCTGACTTATATTTACGGGTAAGTTATTTATTATATCTGACTTATATTTACGAGTATTTATTATCGAAGACATTTGCGATATGTTATTAGATCAACAGAGGATTTATCGTTTTTACTTTTGTTTTAAATAACGTTGCTGATTTGACATTTTTTTTCTTTTTTTTACAAAAATGAAAAACTTTTCTAGATCAAAAAATTATATTGGTGTTAAGGCTACTTTAATTTTAACAAATTTACTTCTAGATTATATAATTATTTAACTTTATTTGACAAACTAAATTATATAAATTATATATTTATATTTCAATTGTTTTTGATTGACGTCGTTTTTAATAAGCATATACACAATTATATAGACTCGGTTTTATTCTTACATCTTTTGTATTAAACTAAATTTTGTGTGAATACGTTAATTATATAATAAATACATTTTTATTTTTAGGCCTGTATAACAGAGTAATAGTACGAGCTTGGAACTTATTTTCCAACTTTGGTTTGCGCTGAATGTGGACGCTGCTACTGAACATCCAAGTTCGCAGTCAGACCCCTCTTTGATACCTTTAATTCCACTCAGTCCAGCAGCTATTTTCAGCCTAATATCTGCGCTTTTATGGTAAATTAATAAATAAGTTCTTGACGAAGATGCGAATCACGATGTAATGACATTTAGTCTACGCTAAAAGATGATACTAATATTTTTAATGCGTAATTATATTATAAATAAATTAAATTTTAAGGTACACTGGGGTTTCTGTATGAGCTTGATGTCTTGCGTTTCAATGTTTATTATCTGCAATCAGCCGTTACACAAGATATTCCGATTTTAACGACTTTGCACCTAATAGTCTTTGTATGACTAGTTGTATCGTTGAAGAATGCAATACAGGCCCTATGTTGTTGCATCTACCTTCCGGCAACGGATTAAATATCACAACGATGGATAAAGAATATATTATGGTGAGTATACATTTTCTTTTTATCAAATTTTGGGGACCACGTAATATTTGGTTGATGCATCAAAGACTTTGGTCAAGAATCAGAGTCAGTCAGAAATTGTGTTTACGATTATTACTGTGGAACAATGAAGTGTATTACAATATGTGTTACATATCATTATAAAGTTTTGAAATAAGTTTATAAAAAAATAAAAATATATGAAACGCGTTTAGAGATCATTGACTGCGATTTATGCCAATCTATTTCAGTTATTTCTTTCACATCGTGTGTTCTTTTTCCTCGCGTCGATTATTAGCATCCCGCAGGCAAATCTTAAAAAACCATAATTGCAATTTTTGATGTCATAGAAGTGTACCATAAAAATTTATTTATTTTTACCGTACATGAGCAGAGATACATATTACGATATTTACGTGGGAAGTATATCTATACATATACAATTTCTGTAACTTTTAAAGCAAATATCTCAGAAACGGGTTAGACAATTGATCGCAAATTTAACACAGGTTTTTGGGATATATAAGTGCACAATCTCTGTAAATTTCAGCTTTATCCCTTTAGTTTGACATAAGCGACATACATCTTTAAGGGGATACTATAGTGAGGGCCGAACTTCCTCAATGTAGATAATGTCAACACTTTTAATTCCGTTCTAATTCGTTTTCTATATTACCGGCCTATATCTGCCCTTGTCTAACGAAATGCATCTGTCCTTGTCCGATTGCTGCGCCATCTCTCGCTACACGCAATACTGCTGGTCCGGTGTCATCACGTTCACGTAATCGTACTTTTCAAATAACTTTTTTATTTGGAGTCTCAGCCTAATTCTACAAACGGTATGATATTCTTTGTCTACTGAATGGTCCTGCAGCCTCATTTTGTAACATCAAGTTGTAGAATTTTTATACGAAGCAAATATTGTTAAAAGTGGATTTTTTTACTGCTTTATTTACTTATTTTTTTTACAAAATTGGTAGTCGTCCACAGAGTAAAGCACATACTTTAATTTTGTGCAAAATTTTTTCAAATCCATAAAGCCAATAAAAAGTTAGGAGGAAAGTACAATTGTCGGTATTACGGATGGCTTTAGGATCCCCTTGCGGAGGTGGGGGTCGTTGGGGGATTGTGGGAACCATTACAAAAGAGAGAAAAAAAAGAAGACTACGACCTGCGACTTCTATTATAGGGCCGGGTATATTTATGACTTATTCATAATTTAGTTTTTTTTTTTTCATTACGACTGCACGACTTATACGGTAAGTTCGTCTTGTGCGCTTTTGCTGAAAGCATTAATCTATCTTCTTTCCGCATGTAATGAGTAATAAAGATAGTATGATGCTTTCAGCACGAAAGCATGCAAGACAAGCGAGCTATATGACTTTGTAACTATTATATAAATATGGCTTTAATAAGATTTAACATTGTTATCATACTACTCGCAATACAGTATGTGTAAACAGTACTTTTCTAATTTATATTGTTATATGACTTTGCATATAAAAAATGAAATATTCTTTATGATTTGTTTGAATTTAATAAATGTAGGCCCAGTTGGACCAACGTTGCATAACTTTAACCTTATCTTAACTCACTTTTCGTCTATTTCTAAGTGTCCTTAGAAAGAGACAAAAAATGAGTTCAGTTTAACTTAAAGTTATACAACGTTGGTGCAAGACCTTAATAAATTTAATTTAATTTAATCAGCACAGAAGTGTGACCTAGTGCAGCTAAAAAATACCTCTTGGTACGAGGTAAATGTTTTTCAATTTCTGTCTGCAAAAGTCATATAATATCGTAAGTAAAATAGGAAAATACTCTGTACGCAGAATTTAATGTTAGTAGTTGTAACATTGAATCTTGTTAGAATAGATTATAAGCTATCGTGCAAACGTAATCAGAAACGATTACAACAGGAAAGGTTATGCTGTAAATTAAAAACTTGAGAAATAGGATGTATTTCTCTCACAATTAGTTATAAATAAGTAAAATGTACAACAGAACTTGGAAATTGGAGAGTCACATTGGAAATTAAAGATTGCAAATTTTAAATATGATCAATTGGACAACTTTATTCAGCTTTGCTTTTATTGGTTTACAGTTGTAATTTATAATTCAACTTTTATTCGCAATCTTTAATCTCCAATATGATTTGCTACAGATTTAACATATTTTTACTTGTGTTATGTAAGTTTAACAAAATAAGTTTGCTTTCTGTAACTGAACTGGTTTCACTATTTCGCAGTTTATCTTTTTTAGTTTACATTGGAAAGAAAAAGAAACTCTGAAGTAGTGCACACAGTTTAGCTACAGAAAACAAACCTATAATATCGGTGAAATAAACAAACAATAAATATTATTAGTGTTTTATATATTGCAAAAGTATTATATCATGTTTATATTATTTTAATTATTTGCCATATCTCTTCAATTTCTGTTTAAAAAAATGTTTATGGTTTAAACATATTGTCGTTCTGAGATTGTTTGATGGCATATTATAGGAGATATTACTTTTTAGGTTACGTTTTGCTCTTCACTGCCAGTACTAAAAATTTGTAATACACGTAACAGAAAGTATACTTTTTCAATACTTGAAGTAAATAATAAAATAGAGCATTAGTAAATAATATTGGATTGAACAAAAGTTGATGCTTATTAAGTACTTAGTAATAATAGTAATTCATTATTGTAATTGATTCTTAACATTTAAATTCTTACTGAATGTAAACATAAGAATTAATTATTAATCAGTTATTACTAGATACTGACTTCTGCTGAGCTTATAATCGGAGTTGTACTTATATATTTTTATTTATTATATTTCTAGATGGAGATATTAGAAGGAAAACAAAATGGATCTCAATTGTATGTTTATAACAATTATACTTATTGTAAAGACTACAGATATAATCACACTTATCAGTGCTCAAAACGTAGAACTGAAAAATGTTCTGCAGTATTACGACAAAAAGGAGAATCTTATTGTTTGGAAGTAACGCACAATCATCCGGAAGAGCTATATATTATTGAAATTAGCCATATGAAGAAAGAAATGATTCGATTATGCAAAGAAACAACACAACCTTTCAAAGTTATATTTGATACAGTTTGCCGCACTGATTTGAAAGCTGCTGCTTATATTTCATACAGCAGTATGAAATCCATTTTTAGCCGTGAGAGAGCAAAATCACGCCCAAATATTCCGGATAATTTAAGTTCTTTGCAACAACAATTAGAGATATATGAACCTACGCGTAGTATCTATAAAGGCTATGCGACATCAATCGATAACAAAATAGCACTTATCTTTAGTAATAATATATTATTAAAGTTATTATCCGAAACAAGCGAAATATTTGTAGACGGAACATTTTCCGTAAGTATTATATATATACGTAATATACATACAGGGTGGTTTATTTTAATTTATCGACTACAATATCTCATGTAAGTTTTAGAAGAAAACTTTTTAGACAAAAGTTGTTTGGTTCTGAGAGGGAAAAAATATAAGAATATTAGTTAGACCTTGAGTGGCTTCGTCAAGATCAAGTCAGGGTTATTTAAATTTTTTTATTGGACTCTTATTTTTTTGACATATTCTTGTAGCCCTTGTTGACCCGTTTTCAAAATATTACAATAAAGCTTCTTTTATTAATTTCTCGAAATAAATTTGTCATTTGAATATAAAATATCTCGTAAAGTAACTACTTTTAGACGTACTAATACGTTATACAGGTAATGAAAGGAATGAATGATATATTAATTTTGATAAAAACTTAAACGGGCAAAGCAACGTGGAAGTTACGCTAAACTTTAATCTCAATCAAATTAACGAACGAACGAACTTCGACCCTTCTTGGGGTCTCCTCAGCGTACATATCATATAAAATTATACAAATAGTCGACGTCGCAAAGTCAGATAGTCTACGCCGTAAACCAAACACGCTGGTCATTAGTTAGTGTCACTCGACTGTTCCAGATATCGTGCAAGAGTTTCCTGGTTGAGCGCCTGAAATTTTTCAGATGTAATTCTTGTCATGTGACGCACGCCTATGACAAAACCGGGTCCATCCGCTCCATATTCAAATTCGCAAGACTTCCTATTAGAGGGCATAATGCCTGTTCGCGCAAAAACATTTTTTAACCGCATTTAACGACTTTCGAATTGATCCTTTTACTAAATGAACGCCTGGAGGCCCTAATAATTAACGTTTGAACACGAGTACCTTTTCCGCTGCGATTATAATAATAATAAGGACTGTATGTCTGAAAACCCTTACGGCTAAAGCTCACGTGCGTTAACCGTACCTACCTAAAAACACGAACGTTCGCCTTATTGGGCCGCCCCACGTAATATACATATAAATTAATACAAAAATAGTCTGACGTCGCAAATACATACAGATAGTCTAACGCCGTAAACAACAGATCATCGCTGGTCAGTTATGTTAGATGTTGCACTCTGACATGTTCCAAGATATCGTCGCATAGAAGTTCTTGGTTGGAGCGCCAGGAAATTTTCAACCGGATGTAATGTCGTTGTCATTGGTGACGCAACGCCTATGGACAAAACCGGAGTACCGGAGTACAATTAATTTTTGAATTTGCAATTGTCCACAATTGAATGCGTCTACACGGAGAGAAAAATCTTACCACTGTGGTATGAGCGCCTCCTATGCATAAAAAACAGTAGCGCTGCCTTGTATCAAACTGTTGTGAGCGCACAACGATGTAGAGAGTAATTAATGCACTTGGCAACACCAAGTGCCTCCGATACGAAATCCGACCCTAGCGACAAAAGTAAAATCCACATCCGCCGAAAAGACTGACGATTGCATCGGACGACCGATCATCCGATGCAATGCGACACGATCAAAAACGCTGACCGCGTAGGGCGAGCGCTAACTCGGGAGCCCCCGAGTTAGCAACAGCAAGCGGATGAATACCGCGGAATCCGACGATCGGGGGGCAGTCGCTAATTAACATCGAAGCGGAGACGTGCGTCTGAAAACATACTGTCGCGACTCCAATAATTATAAATCGTTGACTGTTACGCGAGTATCGGGATTTGAAATAAAGGGCATTATTGTAACTTTGGGCAAATCAAATATATTCAACTGATTATTTTACACATTGCGACGAGCTTTATCCTCCGACCCGAAATCTCCGAATCCTGTGCCGGAACTCCCAGTAACGGCACAACAATTGGTGGCAGCGGTGGGATTTCGGCAATCGGAGAACGTCCCCGTCGCGTGTGTTTCCGTCACGAGTATTCGCCTGAAAGAAAAGAGCGAACAAGTGAAAGTGGTGTAATCAGCCCGCTCCAGAGGAAGGAAGCACCCGGTAGCAGTCCGCTCCAGAGGAAGGAAGCACCCGGTCGCGGCCCGTTCCAGAAGAAGGAAGCACCCGGTAGCAGCTATCAGCGACACCGGAGAAGGCCCCGACCTACCGCACGGACTCGCCAGCCCGAAGCAGCGAAGCAGGGACGAGGCGAAGCAGCCCGGCGGCCCTGCAGGACACGAATCAACGGAAAACAGACACGATGCGTTACACGGCACTACTGTAAGTCCGTTCCAATCTATTATTGCGAGCGTCGAATGTAAAAGTTAGTGATAACCGATAAATGTCAAGCGGCGAAATCACCCCTTTCAGTCCCGTCCGAAACGAATCGTTCTTACACAGCGAGACAGCGCGGCGCGCGATTGAATATAGCTCGCGAAGCCCCGTACGCGTAAATAGACGTACCCTTAGCGAAGCGTTAGACCGCGTGCGACAAAATTTAGACTCGCGAATGTCAGACGATGACTCGGCAATACTAGAATTGCACCCAAACGTTGTAATAGAACGCGAATTTTCGTTCGACGAAGTAGACGCAAGTTTAACGCGCGAAAATAATAACGGCGACGGTAGACTGACCCCGACACAAGCAAACGCACATTCAGACGCCACAGACAGTGACGCGTGGTGGTTACACTGGGACAGCGACACTAACTACAGCAGTAGCCTTGATTCACGAGACGAAGAGTCCGAGGAAGACATTATGAGCCAGCGAGGGAGAGCGACTCAAGACAACATACCCCGCGACGAGACTCACAATATGCCGAGGACACTCGAGCAGATCGACGCGGAAATAGCGCGACTCCGACCCTCGGTTAACGGGCGACCGTCCGACATCGACCAAAGTCGAGCCCCCGAGCCGACACACGCAGACCTCGCGGCACAGGGCGCCGTGATCACCGACATGCTGAACATGATGCGCGACATACAGGATCGTTTGAACCGTACGGAGGCCGCGGAGTTTGAGCGCTCTGTTGAAATCTTTTGCGTCATGCGCGACATGCAGGATCGCATGAGCCGAATGGAAGCCGCTAATTACGATCGCCCCGACGAAACAGGTCGCGGCGTACGCAGCCAAGGCCCTCTCGACATAACTTACGGACGAACGTTGGAAGACGTCAGAAACCAACACGATCCCATAAATACGTACATTAAATTAAAGGAAGCCCGCGATATGATTCCGGAAATCGACGGAACGTCGCGCAGTCAGGTACAAAAATTTCTAAACGCCAGCACCTATGCAATGAATGAAATTAACCCCGCAGAGGAAAAATCATTATTAAAGGCTATACTTTGCACGAAATTGACGGGCAAGGCCATGTACGATTTCCAAACGCGAGACATACATTCTTTCGCTCAACTGAAGCAGGAAATAGAAATGTGCTATTTAGCAAAGCGAAGCACTACGCACATTCAGAAAGAATTTAATATGCTCCGGCAAAAGCCAGGCGAAAGCGCGAGAGAATACGGACTCCGTGTAGATAAATTATCAATGGAACTATATCAATCAATGATCGAAGGCCGCGAACATTCTTCAGAACAAAGAAAAGCGATATTAGATACAATGCAGGAGCTAGCGCTAGAAAATTTCCAGCTAGGACTCCGAGATGACATTCAAACTATCGTGCGATCACGAAATTACGCTAATCTCACAGCAGCAATTTTGGGCGCCACGTCAGAGGAGAAATTGAAAGGTCCTCCTCAACGCTCGACTTATAATACCGATCGAAACAAAGACGGTCAGGAGCAATCTCGACAAGCTCGAAACGTTAGAATTGAATGCCACAAATGTGGAAAAACAGGCCATTATGGGCAAGATTGCCGTATGAGCCGACCCGCTAATAGATTCTCGTTGCCAAAAGCAGAAAAGCCCCGCGGAATAAATACCGTCGAAAAGTATTGCAATCATTGCAAAAAGGTAGGGCATAAACAGGAAGATTGTTGGACGCTTAACGGACTACCCGAGAAAGAACGGACCCGCCCATCTAAATATAAGCCGCGGGGAAGAAACCAAATAAATGCGGCCGAAAAGAATCGAGGAAATAGGACCCCAGAGTCAGAAGAGGAAACGGCAAATAGCGACAGCAGCAGCAGCCGCAGCAGCGGTAGTGACAAACAAGAGAGACAGAGGAAACATAAAACGCGACGCGCGATCGAGTACAGAGTAGCTCAAGTGACAGGTAAGACAGATAAAAATAAACTAGACCTCGTCACCCTCCCGATGCTAGAAGCAACTAAGGGAAAATTAAATTTTTTGCTAGACTCCGGAGCCGCCGTCACCTTCATAAAATTAGGTAAACTAAAGGACACAACTAAAATACGAGATAAGAAAATAGCACTGACCGGCGTAACGGGACACCAAATTTACACCCTCGGGAAGATAAGAGCATCTATACTAATAGGCAAAAAACGATACGACATACAATGTACGTAGTACAAGACGATTTCCCGATGGACTACGAAGGCATTCTAGGAATCGATTTCCTGAAAAAACATCAAGCCATACCCAATCACGCTGAAAATCGGTTAAAAATCGGCACCGCGACATTTAAACTGCAGCCGTACCGAAAGTTTACCTTACCACCGCGTAGCGAAACCATAATATCCGCGATAACCAACACAAATAAAGTAGGTATCGTACGGAGCGAAGAGGTAATTCCGGGAGTATTTATCGGCAACTGCATGGTAAAACCGATAGACTTTATCTGCCCGGTGAGCATAGTAAACGTTACAGAAAAGCCCGTAGAAATTGTCACGCCGCATGTAACTCTAGAAGAGGCACCGGTGACCGACACGGCAGACATACTCACGTTACAGCCGACCGAAGAGCTCGAATCCATCAAAAAAAGATGCGAAGAAGTACGTCGTAAATTAAGAATGGAACATTTAAATGACGAAGAAAGAAAATCGTTAGAGCAAATATGCGAGAATTTTAGTGACGTATTCCATTTAGAGAACGACAAACTCACGTGTACCCCAGCGGTGAAACATGAGATCCCGACGCGTGCTGATAGCGCGCCGGTGAATGTCCGGCCTTATCGCCTGCCGGAGAAACACAAAGAGGAAATAAACCGACAAATTAACAAGATGCTCGAAGACGGAATTATCCGCCCTAGTACGAGCCCGTGGAATTCTCCAATACTAGTGGTACCAAAAAAACTGGACGCCTCAGGTAAAATAAAATTTCGAATCGTAATAGATTTCCGCAAGTTAAATTTTCTTACAATCGGAGACTCATTTCCATTGCCTAATATTGCAGAAATACATGACAAATTAGGAAAGGCGAAATATTTTACTACATTAGATCTCGCATCCGGCTACCATCAGATACCGATGCAGGAAAAAGATAAAAAGAAGACAGCATTTTCAACACCCAATGGACACTACGAATTTAACCGAATGCCCTTCGGATTAAAAAACGCGCCAAGAACCTTTCAGCGGGCTATAATAGCAGCACTAATGGGTTTAGAAGGCATCAAATGTCTCGTTTATCTCGACGACATCATAATATATGGAGCAACCTTGGCCGAACATAACCGGCGCCTAATTGAAGTACTACAACGATTACGAAAATATCGTTTCAAACTTCAACCGGATAAATGCGAATTCTCGCGCAAAGAAGTATTATATTTAGGGCATATTATTTCAGAAAACGGAATACTACCAGACCCTAACAACATACAAGCAGTAATAAAGTGTAAAACTCCGAAACGAGCAAAAGACGTTCAAACTTTTCTAGGACTTGCTGGATATTATCGAAAATTTATCGACAATTTTTCCAAGATTGCAAAACCTTTAACAAAATTATTGAGAAAGGGTGAAAAATTTATTTGGACAGCCGAACAACAAATAGCTTTCGAAACATTAAAGGAAAAGCTAACTACGGCACCCATATTAAATTACCCCGATTTTACTCAAGAGTTTTTAGTAACTACAGACGCATCTGACTATGCAATCGGAGCCGTGCTATCACAAGGAACAGTAGGACAAGACAGACCGATAGCATATGCCAGTAGAGTATTAAATAAGGCAGAGCAAAATTATAATACGACAGAAAAAGAATTGTTGGCAATCGTATGGGCCGTAAAACATTTCAGACCTTACGTGTACGGAACGAAATTTAAAATAATTACGGATCATAGACCATTAATATGGTTATTTAACGTAAAAGACCCCGGCTCGAGATTAATTAGATGGAGACTTAAGCTGGAGGAGTACGATTACGAGATCGTCCACAAGGCAGGCAAAATGAATGCAAACGCGGACGCATTGAGTCGAAACCCGATAGCGGAAGACGTACAAGTAAATAAAGTACAGCAAGAGGAAATACCGAGTAAATACTCGGAAGAAGATAAACTACAAATATTAAAAGAATATCACGACCTACCTATGGGAGGACACCAAGGAGTCACAAGAACTTTAAATAGAATCCGATTAACGCACAATTGGAATGGAATTACTAAGGATGTCGAAGATTATATAAATAAATGTGAATACTGCCAAAAGAATAAATTGAGCAGAAAAACGAAGATGCCTTTATCAATTACGGATACTCCACAAAGACCATTCGAAAAATGCGCCCTTGACATTGTAGGACCATTAACTACCACGGATAACAGAAATAAATATATTTTGACCTTCCAAGATAGCCTGACGAAATTTAGTAAAGCAATTCCCGTAGAAAATCAAGAAGCAGCGACAGTCGCAAAAGCTTTTGTTACCAAAATTGTGTTAGAACACGGAATACCGGAGAAAGTACTCACGGATCAAGGTACAAACTTTACTAGCGAAATGTTCAAAAACGTGTGCAAATTACTAAAAATAGAAAAAATACAAACAACAGCTTATCACCCAGAAAGTAACGGAGCATTAGAGCGGTCACACCGCACATTAGCCGAATATTTGAGACACTACATAAATGAAGACCAGACAAACTGGGATGAATGGCTACCCTATGCGATGTTTACATATAACACAACTCCCCACACCACGACAGGATTTACACCGTTCGAATTAGTTTACGGCCATCAAGCTTCATTACCGACAGCTCTAACGAAACCGCCAAAACTAACATATACCTACGACAATTACGCGCAAGAACTTCGAGAAAGAATACGCGCCACAAACGAAATAGCTAGAGAAAACACTAAACATGAAAAAATTAAGGCAAAACAACAGTACGATAAAAAGACGAATATCCATAGTCAGCACAAGTAAAGATAAGTACTCCTATTACAGGATAACGTGGCTCATCCTCGCCACAGGAGCATCACCACTATCACCGTACGAAGTGACGCGATTTATCAACGAGCCAGATATCTATTTCAAAAGAATCAGACACCTCACGACAGACAAAGACAAACCATTTAACACATATAACAATTAACATTTTACTTGCACGCGTGTCCCCATTAGAGAATATAATCGTAGAATTAAAAGAAAGCGACTTCAATAAATGTACGCGAGAGTAGTAATAAGCATTATACTTGTAATCATTTAGGTAACAAAGAAAAAGGGAATCATTAAGAAATTTAAAGGGGGAAACCACAGCATACATATTAGCATATAAGAAACTTAGATTGTAACCTCTCAAGAAAAAGAAAAACCCAAACAAATAAATAACGAAAAACTTCGAAGACCTCAGTTTTTCTTTTTCCACGGGGGAAGGAATGTTGTGAGCGCACAACGATGTAGAGAGTAATTAATGCACTTGGCAACACCAAGTGCCTCCGATACGAAATCCGACCCTAGCGACAAAAGTAAAATCCACATCCGCCGAAAAGACTGACGATTGCATCGGACGACCGATCATCCGATGCAATGCGACACGATCAAAAACGCTAACCGCGTAGGGCGAGCGCTAACTCGGGAGCCCCCGAGTTAGCAACAGCAAGCGGATGAATACCGCGGAATCCGACGATCGGGGGGCAGTCGCTAATTAACATCGAAGCGGAGACGTGCGTCTGAAAACATACTGTCGCGACTCCAATAATTATAAATCGTTGACTGTTACGCGAGTATCGGGATTTGAAATAAAGGGCATTATTGTAACTTTGGGCAAATCAAATATATTCAACTGATTATTTTACACATTGCGACGAGCTTTATCCTCCGACCCGAAATCTCCGAATCCTGTGCCGGAACTCCCAGTAACGGCACAACAAAACGCATAAATTTGTTCGTTTAAGGCAAGGATAATATCCTACTTCATAAGGACAGCGTTTCGTGTCCGATAAGCAATAACTTCATAC
>JASTWK010001934.1:0-21923 GCA_030770225.1 Temnothorax unifasciatus
GTTCCGTCATTCTAGCTTCCCAGCCGCATACGCCATGGCCCGGGAAATGGAGAACATCCTGCCTGGGCATACATCACCGACCGTTTGGGGAATGTATTAAGGACGCTACGCTCGGTTAACGCAATTTAAATTTACAACAACGTACAGTATGATCAGTATGATTAAGTAATCGGAACTGCTTTTCGAAATTAAAAAGAAATCATCTATATAAAAACTTCATTTGAGATAAACAGTAATATTAAAGTCAAATGTATCGCACGGGGTACGTATTGTATCTAAAAATATGTAACTATTAAAGAGAAATTAAAGGAATCAGTGCAACAGCAGTGTGCGGCGCACTTTTTTGAGAGTTTGAAAAAGATGAACCTACACTCGAGATCGATTGAAATATTATAAGTATAATTTGGATAAGAGTCTTATTAGTGTGCGTCTGTATGCATGTGCGGATACTTGGCTTCAGGTTCACATGGTTACGTCAATAACAACATTTGCGCGCAAGAGCGTACACAAAGCCTTCAAGGAAATGTCGATCTAAAGAAGTGACAATTAACGCCGTATATAGTACATAAACTGCTCGTGGTTTGGTGTCTCAGAAAAGCCCTTTGAATACGATGTAGTAGCGTCAACACTTAGATTGGGATGATCAAAGAACCCGAGTAACGCGCAATTCTCGTTATGCACATTAATTGATGATATTAATCGAGATAACGTTTAATTGTTCGAAAACGCTATGGAAATAATCAATCCTGATATCCTTCGGAGGGTACTTGGGTTGGAACTTACAACTTTTCTCTTCTTTTGTTGGATTCGATTAACTCGCGAATCTTAATTGCTGTTCTTAACGAGCAATATACAACACATTCCTGATAACGATAACTTCGATTTCGTCGTTAATATTTCACGGTGTACTATAATTAGCAATTAACAAAGTCGGGAATACTCACGGGAATATTCCGATGCGAACGCATGGAACAAGAGATGTACCGTGCTAGAATTTATTGATCCTAGGTTGTTACACACGTATATACATATACACACATAGCTAGAATTCGGGTCTTTATATTTAATAAGCTTGTTCAAGAGAAGGGGTTATGCTAAAATTAATTGTACGTTATAATATTCATGATTAAATATTTACTGTATTATAGCACAGAAAAAAGTGTCAAGACTCATATATACGCGCGGTATATACGCAAAAATCTGTAATCTTCTTATAAGAATTTCAACTTTTATTTCATTTTTTTCTTGATTGAACTATATAAATACCTTTACTTAAACAAGTTTTCTTCGTTTAACGCAATTTATATCTCATTTCAAGATTCTTGCGTATATACAAGTATATAAGTCTTGATTTAACACTTCTTTTTTTTCTGTGAGTGTATCTAAATGAAATAACGATTGCATTTTGTATTTATAATTTCCAAAATTTTTCTCTTTTTTCCCCGAATTTTAAATATCAAAATTTTATCTCACGTTATTAATCTGTAACCTACATAATAAATATAAGTGTAAGCATACACGAAACATTACAAAAATATTTAGTTCCTTTATCATTGTGAAATATTTAGGAGCGCAACAGGGAGCAAATGCGCGATAAAAATCCGAGAATATTAAACGAATTATTCTCCGCGGTCACAGCCGTTTGTTAAAAAATATCTAAAAGAGTGATACATTAGCGAAACGGTTATGCGGTTGTTGCGAACGCGTTCGCGTGGCAGCGCATGTAAGTGCGCGCGTGCCGTAACAGGTGAAGCATAAACTTCGTACTTTGCACCTGGTAAATATTTGACGAAGTTGGCGTGCAGAGCACGGCAGGATGGTTGATACGTGTATGGCACCGATACGCCAATCTCTCCCTTAAGTTCAGAAAGCAGACGCGAGGTATATAGCGTTTCTCGCGCTCGCAATCAAGCTAATCCAATCCGGCCGCGAAATCGGAATCAATGTCAAATACCCATAAACGCGACATAACAGCTTAGGACGGTCCCGCGTTATCCGCGCGACAGTCCGAGGGAGATAGAGTTGTCCTGCCGAATCGCCGCGCGCCCGCGCCGCACCAATCCCAGCTGATATCCTAGGAAGAGGATCGATATCCGAAGCGCAGACTGCAGCTGCTCGAGCCGAAAAGCCTTGCCGATAATTGGACGCGTCACTCCTCTCCGCGCGCGGAGCTTTCCTATGAATCGATATTATCTGTCTTATATATCTGGCGAAACGTCGAATCACCCCGAACGGTCTATTGGAGGGTTCCATTTTACAATACAAACCTCGACCTAGATCTCTCCCGACTTTCGATTTTCAGCAACGGTTTTAAGAAACGTCTATAAGAGAAGACAAGCGTAAAAAGCTGCATCCACGGCGCGCTAGTTGTTTTTTTATGTCCGCATCATCGCGTCGTAACCGTCCGCCTTGGGATTTCGGGCGTTAACCGAAACACAATCTTTACGATCTACTTGTTTCTCGATCTGGAGAAGCGTGGGAGAAGCGAAGGAGCTAATACGAACTCGCGTTTTCTTTGGGTGCTCTTTCTCTCTTTTTCTCCCCCGTCCGCCGCTTTTCTTTCATGAAATTTCGCTCAAGCGTCTCTACCGAGCAACTTGCGAAGTGGAGAGTATGTTTGTTTCTCCACGGCGAATTCCCGACATCCCCGTTCTATCTTATCCGCGTAACTAAGACCAGTCGCGACCATTCTTCGTCCCGGCCGATTTAATTTCGGAACATCTAATTCGCACACTGACTACAGCTTCGTCCACTTCTTCCGAACAATAGGCGATTCAGTAGAGAAGAAAGGGTACTAACTAACTAATGTACAAAGCTTCTCGCCGATCGCTCTGCTCGGAGAACGCTCGAAGATCGTTTGAAGCGCAAGACGGAGAAGAGATAGACGCGTTTTGAATCATGCAAACTTACAAAGGTCCTTAATTATTTTTGCGACTTTTCCAAAGCGTTCGCTTCAGTCGGACGAGTTAAAATCGGACTTTACATAGCTTTACGTCTCTCGAACTATGATTTCACCAAGCTCACCGAGATAGAAATATAAAATTGTCTTCACGACTAAGAAATAACGAGGTAAAAAGTACAAACTCTGTCTGCTTTGTGCTTTGTCGACTGAAAGCGCGCACATAAGTGTTAGTCATAAAATATTTATTTAAATAAACAGCGATGGCTATTCATCAAACGATTTTCTTTTTATTACCTAGATAAAGTATGTACCTTAAGCTTTGATATGTAAAAGTGCCCGAACAGAACACAATTGTATTGCGCGCCTCTTCCTCGAGATCAGTATGTAGTATGTAGTGCTTCCACTATGCACCGATGTCGCCACAATCTTTTCAGTTAAAGTTTTTCGTTCCGGTCCGTGTCTCTAGCGTTCCCTAGCTCATTCTTCTTCTTTGTGCCGATCACGTCACACGGTCTATGCAGAATTTACACGAAAATGGGAAAAAGAAAACACAGACATCGCTCGTCGGACGACGAGAATCGTGAAAGGAAGTTACAGAAGCGGGTAGAATGGTTGGAAGAACAGATTCTACAACAGAGAGAAAACGAGCGCTGTAAGTATACAAAGGTTAAGTCTTAAAAAAGGCGGCCTCGCTCGTACTTTCAGACGGCCATGACGGTACGCATATCGTTGTGCCAAGGAAAAGGGAATGGTTTTTTTGGTCCAACCAATAAACCAAAAATGTGTGTCATCGATGTTCAACATCGTATGGCACATAATCCCGCACTTAATTCCGGACGTATCAATATCATATGATACATAACCTCATACCGGATCTCATACATATCGTAAGTAATTTCGTACGTGGCTCATCTCGTAAGCGTCCAACGATTGCGAGAAATAAACGCCAGATGAGAAAAGACAATACATCGCTTCACGCTGCGGTACAACCGACACGTGACAGCAAATAACCCTCACGGGTATATATATATATAAGAAATAAATAAATAAAGAGGCTATGCTAGTTTCTTTGTTTTAATTATTTTATTTCCTTCTTTTCACCGTAACAGGTAATGAAAGACATGTTTCGCGAAGGCTGTCATCACCAAGCAGATCGCGTAGTCGATCTCCCAGGAGAGACTACCACGACTATGATCGTTACGATTCAAAGGGGCGTTATAGACGTCAGTACCGTGGCAGTTACAGTAGCGAACAGGAGGATCGAGACAGAGACGGGTATTACCATGATGATAAGTACTCGAAACACAGTGCCTATAGTAACTATAGACGAGAACATTCGTCTACGGATCGTAGAAAGAACTCAAGGTGTAAGTCCCTGGACAATGTGCGTGGCTCACGTACTGCAAGCTCTAATTCGCCTGAGCCAGATATACAAACCGCCACGGAGGTAACGAGAGATAGCGAGGACGCTCCAGCAGTCGTAACTGGCAGCAATGATAAGCTCGCAAACGATACAGGACCTCCTGCAGAGACTATACCGTCGGAAGTTCAAGAAGCTGAACTAGATGCTGATGTTCTAGCAGTATTGGAGAACGTATCAGGCCCGAGCGAGTATTAGCAACGGCAGTACACAGTCATCTGGCAGCGATTTGGTGCGAAATTATCGAAAAAGGGTTACCGGCGGAGGATCGAAAGACATCCTTAAAAAAGTTTCCACCTCCAGAAAATTGCGTTTTAATGGATCCGCCAAAATTAAATTTGGAGGTTAAGGCAGCTTTGGATAGTACAATCCAAAAAAGAGACGAACGAATTGTTGAAAAACAAGAGAAGATTGCTGCTTCGCTCGCCGGTGTCGGAAAAACCATAGAATTGTTGTTAAAATCCAATCTGGTCGATAAGAAGAAGTTCTTGGAACCTCTTACGGGCGTCGCAAAACTGCTGGCTGATCTGCAACACGATGAAACATCGATTCGGAGGAGTTTGATTCTAAAAAATATCAAAGCACCCTTTAAAGATACGTTGAAAGATGTATCATCCGACGAGTGGCTATTTGGAAAAGATCTGAGTGAGAAGATAAAGGCTGCAAAAGTTTTGCAGCAATCTACGAAGGATCTAAAACCGTCGTTTAAACAATCGTCTGACAAAGGAAAGTACCCAAAAAACTCGAAGGGCCCGCCTCATCAGAGCTATTACAAGTCAAACATCCATTCGAAGAGGGGCGGGTACAGACAGAATTACAGTCGGAGCAATTACAGTCGGGACAACAAAGCCACTTCTCGAGGGAGGAGCCACTACCAAAAGCAGGAGCAGACGAATGCGAAGAAGAGCAACTAAACGTAGGTAAACTCGCAGGTAGATTGGCTCACTTTAAGCATAACTGGTCTGAGGTAACTTCAGACGAGACCATACTGAGCTGGGTTACAGGATACACTATACCTTTTACATCGGAGGTACATCAAAAAACTCCACCTACCGAACCTCGTTGGTCAAAGCAGGAAATATATTTAATCAGAGAACAAATCGGAACCTTGGTAGAAAAAGGTGTAGTACAGGTTTGTCAGCCAAAGCCAAAACAATTTATTTCTAAGATTTTTCTAGTACCAAAACCTGATGGATCACATCGTCTTATCCTTAATTTAAAACGGTTAAATGAATTTATAAAGACGGAACATTTTAAGCTAGAAGATGGAAAAACGGCAAGGCAAATTTTGACTCGTGGTTGCTTTATGGCATCTATTGATTTAAAGGACGCATATTATCTAATTCCCGTCGCAAAATCTGATCGGAAGTTTTTACGATTTATTTTTGAAGGTAAATTGTACGAATTCACCTGTTTGCCGTTTGGACTTAACAGAGCTCCATACACGTTCACCAAGTTATTAAAACCGATCGTATTGTATCTTAGGGAGCGCGGATATTTATCAGTAGTATACTTGGACGACTTATTATTATTAGGGAATTCATATGTAGAATGTTTAAGGAATGTTCAGATGACCAGGCAATTATTTGAGAAATTAGGATTTATCATTAATGACAAGAAAAGCCAAGTAATCCCCTCTAAAAAATGTAGATTTCTCGGGTTCAATTATAACTCTGAAACGATGAGTATCGAGCTTCCAGAAGAAAAAAGAGAAAAAACAATAGAAAAAATTGAGAAATTTAGTAAAATAAAATGTTGTACTATCCGAGAGTTTGCGGGATTGATAGGCACTTTAGGTTCGAGTTGCATAGCATTAAAGTATGGTTGGGTCCACATGAAAGACTTTGAAAGAGCAGAATTTCTAGCACTCAGGAGGAATAACGGGAATTTTGAAGCACGCATGTCACTCAGTGACGACTTGCAGACAGAATTCGAGTGGTGGAAGAAAAACATTAAGAAAGCTACACGTTCGATTAAGCAATTTAAAGCAGGTTTAGAAATTTTCTCAGACGCATCGCGATCAGGATGGGGCGCGTATTGTAATGGTAATCGAACACACGGCCATTGGAGCCAAGAAGAACAAGCTTATCATATCAATTATTTAGAATTATTGTCGGCCTTCTTTGCCTTGAAATGTTTTGCGGAGAATCTGAAAGGCGGTGATGTGTTATTACGAATCGATAACACTACCGCCATCGCTTACATAAACAAGATGGGCGGTATTCAGTTTCCAATATTGAGTAGATTGGCGAAAGAGATTTGGAATTGGTGCGAAAAAAGAAACATTTGGATCTTTGCATCCTACATTTCATCTCGAGATAATGATAAAGCCGATTTCGAATCTAGACGTCTTGAACCGGAGACAGAATTTGCCTTGTCATGTTCAGCCTTCAAAAGTATAAAAAATAGGTTTGGCAAGCCCGAGATAGATTTATTTGCGACAAGGACAAATACAAAATGTGAACGCTATGTTTCTTGGTCAAGAGACCCTGGTTCAATCGCAGTTGATGCATTCACGATAGATTGGAGTCAATATTTTTTTTATGCCTTTCCACCGTTCGCAATAATTTTACGAGTATTAAGGAAGATCCAAGACGACGGCGCTAGAGGTATAGTTGTGGTGCCACATTGGCCAGCTCAGGTTTGGTTTCCTGTCTTCACTGCCATGCTGGATGGCGAACCAATTTATTTTAAACCACATTTGAACTTGTTACGTTCTTTGAACAGGCAGCCACACCCAATTTGGAAGAGGATTACCCTGGTTGCCGGAGTGCTATCTGCGAAGCGCTAAAAAAGAAAAATGTACCCGAAGAAGCGCTTACGGTCATGTTGTCCTCGCTGTCGGAGTCATCGCTCAAACAATACGATAGCTGCTTAAAGAAGTGGTGGTCCTTTTGCCGTCAAAATGCCATCGAGCCATACAGCTGCGACGTATCACAAGTAATAAAATTCTTGATAGCACAGTTCAAAAGAGGAGCTTCTTATGGTACGCTAAATAGCTGCCGATCAGCGATCGCTCTGTTGCTTGGTCCAAAATTGGGAGAAGATCCTCAAATACGGAGACTGTTTAAAGGCATTACGAGACTTCGACCCGGAAGGCCAAAATACGAGTCGACGTGGGATCCACAAATCGTTTTGAATCACCTTTCGCAATGGAGACCGAACGATGCGATTACGTTAGAGAAACTCACGTTTAAGTTGGTAACATTGTTAGCCTTAGTCACAGCACAGCGCATGCAGACACTCGCGTCGATTGACATCCGAAATGTACGAAGATCTACGGGCTTGATAGAGATCAAGATTCCAGACAGATTAAAGACGTCAAAGATAAATAAGAAACAACCGACTTTGATTATCCCCTTCTATAAGGAGAACACTGACGTCTGCGCGGCTTCGACATTAGAAATGTATTTAAGCAGGACAAAGGAATTGCGAGGAACAGAAACTCGATTATTTGTAACACTTAAGAAACCACATAAAGGTGTATCCAGCCAGACCTTGAGTAGGTGGATAAAAAAGACCCTTAAGGAAAGCGGAGTGGATACAGATATATTCGATGCGTATAGTACTCGTCATGCGTCAACATCCACAGCGAAAAGAAGTGGGGTCAACATAGACGCAATTAAAGGAGCCGCGGGATGGACGGAGAGATCTGGTACCTTCGCCAGATTTTACGACAGAAATATTATTACAGATAAAGGAACTTATGCAAAGGCTATTCTAGATAGAGTCAATGATTAACATTGCATATCATAAATGTTTGGCTATTTTTCTTTTCTAAATGTTCTTAATAAAATAGAAATAAACAGGTGTGAAAAATTCTGAGACACTGAATCTCTGCCGTAACAAACTTTAAATAACTACATACTGATCTCGAGGAAGAGGCGCGCAATACAATTATATGATTAAACGAACTTACCTGTAAGTGAAGTTCTATCATAATTGTATGAAGCGCCTCTTCCGAAGAGATCAGACCCACCCAATAGATTTTTCCCTCTTTTTTAATGCTATACGCATTAAAAACCCTTGTAGTTACGGCAGCACTTTGAATAAATGAGCTAGGGAACGCTAGAGACACGGACCGGAACGAAAAACTTTAACTGAAAAGATTGTGGCGACATCGGTGCATAGTGGAAGCACTACATACTACATACTGATCTCTTCGGAAGAGGCGCTTCATACAATTATGATAGAACTTCACTTACAGGTAAGTTCGTTTAATCATATAATTATCGATCACAAGTTTATATAATATTTTATTCTTTCAACGTTTTGCTTTCATTATATGTGGCTATAATAAACGCTCGCTTAATTAGAATAAAATAGATACAGTAAATTTATATGATTTGATAAAAATAGACGTATTGTTCCCTGCATTATTAAAAGTGCATTAAGTCAAAAAGTGCATTAAGACAATAAGTCGAGTTTTGTCAATGTCGATAATTTCGAAAAATGGAAATTTTTTTCCGCGATTGGAATAATCCCTCGGGTTATATTATATTGCGAGGAAAGAATAATGCGCCGAGCGAGATGGATCGGAGCATAATCCAGATCTACTCGAGAAGTGAATACTGAATACATTACAGATCTAATGCAGTTCGCACATAAATTAACATATATCGTTGAGGAATCGCCGCGCTGCGAAATCTTCCTAAAGTTTCAATGGGCCGCGAAAACTTTTCGACGAAATGAAAATTTGCCAAAACTTTTCCTCGCGTAGGAGAATCGATCGTCATATCTATATCAGAATCAACGACTTTGGTTTCCTGCGTCACGATAAGTTCAGTGTTACGAGAGTATTGGAAGTAATGAAGAACGCTGCATTGACTTTATAGATTTATCGAGAAAAAATATTGTCTTATTTACCGTGTTCGCGCAAACATTAGTTACGTTTATTGAGGTGTGATTAATCCTTTGCTTCTCTTTACGAAAGAGAAATTAGAAAATAACTGTTGACTTTAATTAATATTTATAGAACTGTTCATTTGCAGGGTAAAGAATAAAATTGATTAAGACGCACGATGATATTAGAGAAATCTATCAATAGTATCGTAACAATGTGGAGGTAATAATCGACCAATCATTTCAACAATCTATAACACGAACGTAGCACAGCTAGATGAAAAACGATCGTAATCAACGATAAGAAATCTACTGACCAAATTATTGATTGAACACAGAGAATTTCTTGAGATTCTAATGTTTCACTTTTCACAACAGAAATCTGATTGTTTCCACTTCAATGATCGGCACATCAAAGAACGAACAACATACTCGCGTTATAAAAAAGATCTGTAAATCTCTAACATAATAGGAATAATACAAATCGAACATGTGTAAAATAGCTCTCCTTTGAAAAGACTGAGGAATCACTTTCAACATTCCAATAATATAGAATTTATATGAGCCTATCTGAACGAAAACGTAAGAAACTTTGTATTTGCGCTTATATAATATTTTATAAATGTGTAAAAGCATAAAGTGTTTTGAAAGTCTGCTACACGCGTTAACTATATTCGAGCTAACGTATACATATAAGTAAAAAGAATTATATTCAATACTCGAAAGTTACGACTAAAAAAATTAAGCATTTAAATAATAATTAATAAAACACATTAGACAGCTTAATTAATGTGATAACATTGCGATAACTATGATAATTTTTAGCCATTTTAAGAGATCATATATATATATAATTATATGATTGTTTCAGTTAAAAATTGCAAAAATTTGTTTGTTTCCTATTACTTTTAACCTATTATTCTTTATCGTTGCTTTTCCAAATTTCTGAAAGATTCCTCATGGGACATTCTGTGGAGAGACGTCCCACGGAGATTCTCTCGCAAGACGGAAATTCGGAAAAGACGAGACTGTAACCGAACACCCTGTAGATCCTCTGGATTCTTTGCCATAGAATCACCAAGGGACCGCGTCCTGCACGAGCTTCTACCTCTTCTTCTCCAGCACGTTTCTGTTTACCATGGCGGGCACGTTGCTGTCCACCGGCGTCTGGTGCTTCCTGGTTAGGCTACCCATGATCCATCTGGCGCGCGGGCCCTCGAGGATCGTCGTCGTCCTCAGCGGTTATGTCTTCGCTGCCGGTGCACTCACGTTGCCTGCCTCATGCATCCTGTATCGGGAGCATAACGTGACTCGGGGCCGCCGTACGTTGCTTCCGGTAAGATCGTCGGCAATAATTACAAAATCGCAGTGGATTACACAACATGCAATTAAACGATGTTTTGTACGTAGTTCAAAGGATCTCAATCCTTTCAAAGAAGAAGAGCAATTTTGTATGTTCAGTCTATATTGTCCCTATTTTAGTTAAGCTTAAAAGTCGTCTTTTTTTATGATGCCAATATTTTTATGACGCTTTCCGATCGGGTTATCGATTCGGCTTGTCGACGCGGTCGAGAATTCAGAAATGACTATATACATATATTATATTGCCTTTTTGTTTTACATTACAATACCCTCTTCGCTCATCTCTTCCCGTTACAGTAAATTTTCGATAACAAATATCTATATTATTTTAATTCCGATGGAATATATTTTTACTTCGCCAGTAAATAATTAACAGTAAAGACTCTTTATTCGACCTAACTGGCTATCTTTATAATCGTCGTGACATACGATTCATATTTGACGATTAACTGACAAAAACTAACGGTCATATTGTCACGACGATTATAAAGATAGCCAGTTAGATCGAATAAAGAGTCTTTACTTTCAATTCTGACGATTGAAATTGGAATTAAAATAAGAATAAAAATTGGCGAATTCGAGACTAGATAGACAGGCGAAGGGAATAATTCTAGTCTGCAAATTGAGTCTTTCTACCTCGTTAAGCGTAAATCGTCAATGCAGACAAAACAAGCTAAAATAAACGTGAACGGAATAGAATAATAGATAAAAAACGAATTTTCATTGTTTCACTCTGATCATTGTTATATACGTCGTTATGTGGGTGAGTGTGACAAAATCAATCAAACGAAATATTCAGTTTCTATTTTATAAGAAAAGTTTGTTTCCTTCAAGGGTTCTTAGGCCTGACATTTATTGATCGAAAGGACTAAAACCGACGTTTTTAAACGTGTGCTCACGCGATGACGCGATCGACTTTAGATTTAAGAGAAAATACTCGTAACCCGCTCGCTGCGTTACTGCTCGCAGCTGCGGGCGCAGATCGACCACTTAAATCTTCGCGGACGATTTCCCCGTGATCTATGACGGACACGGTGTACCCAGCGGTCGCTTCGAATAAAATTCTCTTGACTTGGTCCCTATAACTTCCCGAAAGCTCAGTCGTTTTTAACTTTTCCTACGCTAGCGTTCTTAACTCTTTATCTATGACTGACGACGATCGATGGTCGCCAAACCAAACGAATCGTTGTTACAAGCGAGAAATAATTGACTGTGCAATTCTGTCAATAAAATATCAACATCATTAAGCTTTTTTATTTTTCCCTCCCGATTTTGATAGATTTTTTAGTTGTGTACGCTTTTATAAATATTATATATATATATATATATATATATATATATATATATATATATATATATATATATATATATATATAAAATATCTTATTATATATATAATATATATATATATATATATATATATATATATATATATATAATATATATATATATATAATCTTCTCGGAAATGATATTTGTTCTGACAATTTTCGAGCGTTGTAGAGTTGCGAGCGCACGTCCGTAGCAGACAGTCAATTTATGTAACCTCAGTTTCGTATTATTATAATATATTTATCTTTTATTTGTGTTATTATATGTTACATTTGGCACATTTATCTCGTTTAAAACACGCGCTTTGACATTCTCTCGAAGCCTTTCGAGACTTTTATATTTTTCAGGAGAAGCGTTCTGCTTCGTTTAATTTAAATTTACAATTCAAAATGCTACTTTATAATTAACTGAAATCTAATATCGAGTGTAAGTCATTTGTTGAATTCTATTAATCTTGTGTCAGTCTTGTTTTTTTATTTCACTTGCTGCTATTGTCTGCTATTACATGCATATTACAAAAAATCTTGTCTGATTAAATATATATACATAATATACATATAATAAATAAATATGTATATATATATGTACATAAAAATCTTGTCTGATTAAATATATATACATAATATACATATAATAAATAAATATGTATATATATATATATATACATATTTATTTATTATATGTATATTATGTATATATATTTAATCAGACAAGATTTTTTGTAATATGCATGTAATAGCAGACAATAGCAGCAAGTGAAATAAAAAAACAAGACTGACACAAGATTAATAGAATTCAACAAATGACTTACACTCGATATTAGATTTCAGTTAATTATAAAGTAGCATTTTGAATTGTAAATTTAAATTAAACGAAGCAGAACGCTTCTCCTGAAAAATATAAAAGTCTCGAAAGGCTTCGAGAGAATGTCAAAGCGCGTGTTTTAAACGAGATAAATGTGCCAAATGTAACATATAATAACACAAATAAAAGATAAATATATTATAATAATACGAAACTGAGGTTACATAAATTGACTGTCTGCTACGGACGTGCGCTCGCAACTCTACAACGCTCGAAAATTGTCAGAACAAATATCATTTCCGAGAAGATTGTTACTCTCACGAAAACAGAAACCTGAATTTAATATTATCCTAACGTCGTCTCGAGAGAGTCAAAGAGAGAGAGAGACACCTAAGAGATATAAGCGCAGTCTGCGCAATAAAACTAAGAATGCAACGTCACGAAAATTCGAATGGGTCGCCTACAAATTAAAACTATATTCCAGGAATTGTGTGAATGCTTTAAAAAACGTACGTACATTTTGAGATATACGCGAAATAACGAGTTTTAACACGTACAAATAGAAATTTTAATAATAATTATTATAATAATTATTTATATAATTATTAATATAATTAAAAAATACATTTCTGTAATTTCTGTAATTAATATGTAATATTACAATCATAATCTAAATATAATATTTAAATAAATCTTTCTCTCTCTCTCTCTCTCTCTCTCTATCTCTCTCTCTCTCTCTTCAACATAATTCTTTGTATATTCATAATAAAAAATAATTAAATTATGCACGTGAAAAATACCAAGTTTAAATAATGCCGCGCTACAAAATAGATGAGAATAAATCCTATTCATTATTATATAATTCGCGCGGATATAATATCGAATACGAGAGAGAGAGAGAGAGAGAGAGAGAGGCTCTAATTGAAACTCGATTATCGTGACGCTGCGGCACAAAATTATTCCAAATATATCACAATACAACGAAATAATCGTACACGAGTATTATCAGAGTTACTCATAGGTCGATGCTCCGGTTTCACCATCGCTTTCCCATCGATATTCCCACAGTTTTGAAAAGTCATGGTCGGTTGCAGTTTCATGCGCGTAGCAATTGAAAAGAACTCGACATTGTCAATCGCAATCTCTATTATTCGTATCGCACTTTTAATGTACTTAGATCTCTGCCGCGTTTCTTCACGAGGTGTACAGAACAACGTACTACCGCGTTTTACACCCATCAGACGGATCGTTTAATCCCCCTTGCATCCTCCAAAAGAGAACCGGCAAAAAACCAAAATACCACTCGCCAAAACACACCGAGCGCCAAGATCGTAACTTCTCACCTTTCCTCCCTATTAAGCGCGCACTTTACTGTCTTACGATTTACGACGCGCCACGGACGGTTAACGATTTATCATTACGAATTACGAGGGTAACGGATCGCTTCTCTTGCTCAATTATAACTCCGAACAGATTGATATAGGCATTTATTACGTATATGTATACGTTACGTAAGTTTATTTTATGTACTTAACGTGGCACGGCGGTAACGCATTATTCGTCGCGACACTCTCTTTACACACGACTCCTTTCCGCAACGAGTTCATATGATATGAAAGACGATTACTCATTTCGATAGTTTGACTGATATATCTCTTTACGGGGAAAAATTTCGTACAGGCAGTACGATTGTCAGTTAATTTCGGACGACAAACACGAATGCCTTCGTAACAAATACCTCGTGTAATAAAAAGTCGGCAGAAGATTACAAATCACAAAAATATTTGCTTCGATATTAAAATAAAAAAAATAACTCACCGGCCGATGCGCAACAGCGGAGTTATAAGTCGTAACCCTGCGTCGATCTGTAACAGAAAAATATTTTCAGATTAAAGCAACGAGTCTAAGATAATCGAAACTAGAAATAATTAATTATCGCGCCCATTAAATTTTGAAAACGTTATTTTACCAGATATCTGATTTTACGACCATGCGAATAAGAGAGAGACGCGACGCTCGCGAATATTTCTCCTCGTATATGCCGGAGATCGAAATCCGAAACTGCGAAATTACGCCGGAGTTAAGTACTCGAAGTAACGAGTATCACACATAATGAGCGAATCAAGTCGCGCTTGGAAAAGTGACGGAATCCGCTACAGGACAGAAAAATAATATAATAACGAATAATTACTTACTCCACGGTTGCTCCGCTGTCGCCCGATGCCTCCCAGGCCTCCTCCTCCTCTCCTCGGTCCTCCGTTGTCGCTCTCCATCGGGGCACTCACTCACGACGTTCACGAAAATCGACGATATCGTCGCTTACGCGGTCGCGCGACACTTCCGACACTTTGCACGGCACTCCCGGTATTAATCTCGCGACGCGCGACTTTGTTACACGGCGACGAAAGAATTTCGTCGGAGAAGCTACGAACGAAACTATCACGATCCGCTTGCCGCCCGTGACGCTCGACGTCCCGCAGGTAGACGCTAAATGGCGGAAAGAATTTCGCGAATCGCGCGGCCAACTTCACTCGCTAGGAGCAACCGCCGCGAGAACGCCACACTGGTCAGGCGATTTTGATTAACTCCGAAATCATCGATTTATGAACACACTGTAGCTATCCTCCACGGTCGAATATCAAAACACGATTCAATACGAAGTTACACGTACGACATTAATAGAGACTGTGATCTCTGTGATTGCTAATTAAACACGTCGCGGCACTACTTGATTGTAAGGCTCCGCCAGTATCTTTAATCCGTGTTCCGAAAACGACGTGATAGCAACTTTACTCCGAAACCGTGCGACACGACGCCGCGACGCGAGTCACGGTTGAGAAAAGCGAGACCAATCACCCGAAAGAATATGTAATCGAATGCGATATACCTCGGCATCTGTATAAATTCCGCGAAGCACACGTATCAAATGAACACTCGATATAACACAGTTTTCCGTAATCTCAACCACCGGCATGCGGCACCAGAGTCCGACGATACATATGTATTTACTCCGCGATACGATCCGAGAGCAACGACGTACGTGAGAAGGGAGTCGCGGGCGCCGCGGCGACACGAGCGGTGAAAACGGTGAGGGGATAGGGTGACTGGGCACGGAGCGCGTCAGTGCACGTTTGGTATGCGTATCAGCCTACCCCCACTCGATCCCCCCTTCTCATGTTTACCGCGGCGCGCGCGACCGCCCGCGACCCGCTGTGACGTCGTTACTCTCGGTCTCGGATCACATGATCACATCGCGGAGTAATACACGTATCGTCGGACTCCGGTGCCGCATGCCGGTGATTGAGATTACGGAAAACTCTGAGATATATCGGAATGTTCATTTAATACGTGTGCTTCGCTGAATTTACATGGATACCGAGGTACACCTCGCATTCGATAATCGTGACTTTCCATTACATTCTTTCGCGTGATTGGTCTCGCTTTTCTCAACCGTCGACTTAACTCGCGTCGTACGTGTCGCGCGGAACGAAGTGTTACCGTCGCCGTCGTTTCGGAACGCGGATAAACGATACGAATGGACCCTAAATTGCCCTAAATCGAGTGACGCCGCTACGTGATTAGCAATCTCTATTAACGTCATACGTTTAATTTCGTATTGAATCGTGTTTTAATATCGTGGTGTTGTCGATCGTGGGGGATAGCTACAGTGTGTTCGTAAATCGATGATTTCGAAGTTAATCAAAATCGCCTGACAAGTGTGGCGTTCTCGCGACGGTTGCGCCTGGCGAGTGAAGTTGACCGCGCAATTCGCGAAATTCTTTCCGCCATTTAGCGTCTACCTGCGAGACGTCGAGCGTCACGGGCGGCAAGCGGATCGTAATAGTTTCGTTTGTAGCTTCTCCGACGTAATTCTTTCGTCGCCGTGTAGCAAAGTATACGCCGCGTCGCGAGATTAATATACCGGGAGTGCCGTGCAAAGTGTCGCGCGATCATAAGTGACGATATTGCTGATTTTTGCGCATGAACGAGGTATATCGCATTCGATTACATATTCTTTCGGGTGATTGGTCTCGCTTTTCTCAACCGTGACTCGTGTCGCGGCGTTGTGTCGCACGGTTTCGGAGTAAAGTTGCTATCGCGTCGTTTTCGGAACACGGATTAAAGATACTGGCGAAGCCTTATAATCGAGTAGTGCCGCGGCGTGTTTAATTAGCAATCACAGAGATCACAGTCTCTATTAATGTCGTACGTGTAACTTCGTATTGAATCGTGTTTTGATATTCGACCGTGGGGGATAGCTACAGTGTGTTCATAAATCGGTGATTTCGGAGTTAGTCAAAGTCGCCTGACAAGCTGCAAGTGCAAGCGGCGTTCTCGCGGCGGTTGCTCCTGGCGAGTGAAGTTGGCCGCGCGATTCGCAAAATTCTTTCCGCCATTTAGCGTCTAGCTGCGGGACGTCGAGCGTCACGGGCGGCAAGCGGCTCGTGATAATTTCGTTCGTAGCTTCTCCGACGTAATTCTTTCGTCGCCGTGTAACAGAGTACGCGCCGCGTCGCGAGATTAATACCGGGAGTGCCGTGCAAAGTGTCGGAAGTGTCGCGCGACCGCGTAAGCGACGATAACGTCGATTTTCGTGAACGTCGTGAGTGAGTGCCCCGATGGAGAGCGACAACGGAGGACCGAGGAGAGGAGGAGGAGGCCTGGGAGGCATCGGGCGACAGCGGGGCAACCGTGGAGTAAGTAATTATTCGTTACTATATTATTTCTCTGTCCTGTAACGGATTCCGTCAGTTATTCAAGCGCGACTTGATTCGCTCATTATGCGTGATCAACTCGTTACTTCGAGGTTTAACTCCGGCGCAATTTCGCAATTTCGGATTTCGATCTCCGGCATATACGAGAAGAAATATTACGTCGCGAGCGTCGCGTCTCTCTCTTATTCGCACGGTCGTAAAATCAGATATCTGTTAAAATAACGTTTTCAAAATTTAACGGGCGCGATAATTAATTATTTCTAGTATCGATTATCTTAGACACGCTGCTTTAATGTAAAAATATTTTTTCTGTTACAGATCAACGCAGGGCTACGACTTACAACTCCGCTGTTGCGCATCGGCACCGGTGAGTTATTTTTTATTGCAATATCGAGGCAATAGATTTGTAAAATTATATTATAAACGTGAATAAAATGCCTCTATCTATTGCCTCGAAATGGATAGACTCTCTCTCGAGAGTCTAGAAAGAATTTTTATAATTTATGATCTTCTGCCGACTTTTTATTACACAAGGTTACGCACACTCAGTAATAGTGATACCCGAATGAGACCGCCGCTTCTCCAGTATCCAGATTGATAACTTAATATAAAATCACGGTTCGGTATGTCCAGTCAGTCTACCCACACACACAGAAAAATAATCATTCTACAGCCAAGAAAAGCACTTACTTATTTTATTTTACTTCTTTTAAGTAAGTTTTCTTTCAATCAAGAATGTTTTCTTATTAGTAGTTTTCAAATATCTTGACACAAGTCAAGAACATTGTTTTAAGTAAATATAATTCTTACAATGACTTTATGGTAGATTTGCGGATATACAAGCATACCATTTTTTTTTTACTTAACCCGCAAATATATCATAAAGTCATTGCAAGAATTACATTTACTCAAAACAATATTCTTGACTTGTATCAAGATATTTGAAAACTATTAGTAAGAAAATATTCTTGGTTGAAAGAAAACTTACTTAAAAGAAGTAAAATGAAATAAGTAAAGTGCTTTTCTTGGCTGTAGAATAATTATTTTTCTGTGTGCACAATATTTCGCGCTTTTGACGAGAGAAAATTTCTCGTGGGTGGCTAATTACCACCCCGGTGTTTTGATCTAACGTCGTTAATGCGAGTTTAATTCGTCGTGTAATGCAAATAATACGATATACGATTCCACAGGTTGCGTCGCGTAATCGAGAAACTAATAATCGATACGCGTATCTTAATTCAATACATTACGGAAATGTACGCGACGATTTATTATTTATTTACGCGATATACATGATTGATAAACTGTACGAATAATAGTAATCTCGTATACGCTCTGATCGGCGCCGCTTTCCACGATGGTGATAAATTCGAGACTAGATAGGCATTAAATGGAATATTATCGTGCCTAATTACTCTAAAGCGTTAATTACTACCGCTTTCGGCGTATTGTCCGTCCCAAATTTTCCCTACTCGATTATGATTTCCGAGCGCGATATACTATACTCTCGACGAGTGTAATAACGAAATTCGTCTAATGATTAGTAGTTTATGTCGATGCGGAATGAGTATAGTTAATTACAACCGCTAATTAACGCCGATACGACGATCGTAGCACGCGCAACATACTCTCGGCGCTTGTTACACGGCCTGTAACGCGCCTCTGTACAATAACGCAAAATGTGACGATTCGCCACTTTAGCTGCGGCGTGCTCGTTTCGCGCTTGCATTCGCGACGAACAATCAAAACGACCCCTTCGAACAACCGAAAATCCGGAGTGAGACGGATCGACAATGACGCCGCGACACGCCGTCCGCGAATCGGTAATTATCGTTACGCCGCGGTCTAGCAGCTAATCGCTATCACGCACCTTAATTAATGCCAAACTCGATTCTATGCTGCGTTCGATATATTACGCTGTATACGATATACCTTGAATGATTAAATGCGTCGTTGGCTCGCTCGATACTCGTTTCGCCCAATAGTTTCGATGCCGCTTAAGCGACTTGAAAAATGTACGCGAAAGATCGCACATTGTAAAGAAAAACGCGCGTCACGTGCACCGGATTCAGCTACGAGCGATCGCGATAATTAGCGTGATGAGGATTAACCGTAGTTCGAAGCAAATTGAGAGAGATTAAGAGAGGATATCCCGGAGATGTCGCGGTGCCATCCCATATAGGAATTGCCCGTAGTGGCAAGGAAGCCAAGGCTTGGCCGAAGCTATGGCGCTCAATCATTGGCCAAGAATCTATTAGCCAATACTGGCCCATCATTGGCAATTTACTGGTTGTTGAATAGTCAGGCGTTACAACGAAGGCCGACGTAGGGCAGTCAACTGTCGGCCAGAGTTCTGTCAGCTAGTACTCGACCAATAATGGCAAATAACTGACTGCCTATCTATATAGAATAGCTAGGCGTTGTGACGAAGCCCTACGCTTGGCCAACGTAAGGCAGCCAACTGTCGGCCAGAGTTCTGTCAGCCAGTACTCGACCAACAGTGGTAAATAACTGACTGCCTACCTATAGAATAGCCAGGCGTTGTGACGAAACCCTACGGTTGGCCAATGGTTGGCACCCGCACATCGGCCAATATTCTGTCAGACAGTATTGAACCATCACTAGCAAATGACTATGCAAATGTCGAATCATCCGATAGATGGCATTTGATAGGATCCGTTTCTCCTGTTTAAAATACGACCAACGATAGTATAAGAACGATGTAGAAATGACGGAACTGCACAACTTATATCAGTTGTATCGTGGAGTCCACTTTTATAATAAAATGTGACACACTTTTGGATTAATGTTAACTTTAATGTAATATTATTTTTGAAGACTAATAATAATTAAATAAACAATATATATATATATATATATATATATATATAACGTATGTATTTTATAACAAAACTCGTTTCTTAATTAATTATCAACCAGTCTGAAATCTGGCAACCAGTACTGGCGCAGTACTGAGCCGATAGTAAATCCTATACTGGGGCAGTACAAGTAGACAACGGCTGGGCCAGTACTGTCTGCCAGTATTGGACCGGAGTTATCATCCATGGTTGCACCAGTATTGGTTCGGTAGGGTTACCAGTACTGTGCCAGTATACTAACTGTGGGAAACAGTACTGGCTTAGTACTGGGCCGGTCATAAAATCCTATATGGGATGTTACGTATTATTAGTGATGGATTAGTCCTTCCTGGTAACTCGTGAATCATGCATTACTTTCCTGTTCTAAACTATCTCGTGTTGTTCTTCGTAATCGCGGGCATCGGGAGTTTCGTCCGACGATCAATGATGGTCGCTGTACCGTGGACAGCAATTGGCGATACTCGTACGACAATCGGCTGTTGCATGTGCGCAATTTATCGCGGGTCGAAAGTTCTATCGCGCGCGTTAACGGGAACCAAAAAATAACGATCGATCGTCGCCTCCCTCGGTTATTTATTCTTTCGAAGTGTATTGAGCGCGTATAAATCAGCGTCGGAGTATGAACCGCCGGGCGATCGTGGGATTAATTAGTACGCTGGTTCGTAATTAGCCGCGTTTTCCGTTCGGCCTTCCGCGATCAATTTTACTCGCCAGGGTATATGTTTGTGTTTGTGAGTATGTCGAGTTACACAACATCGCGCTCGTGGAGCAATATAACCGGACGACACATTGACCGGAGTCAATTTTTCATCAAATTTATATGATCGATTGCTAATTAGTATTTGAATGTATCTTTATATAGATCAGAGAGTTGTTAATTCAGGCAGTGCAGCTACATTTCGCAATGTTCACGAAATTTATTTCATCTTTTATTTATGAATTGTTAACTATTTGCGGCGAAAGTTCCTTATCTCATTTAATTATGCAAATCTGCAGCTTTGCGGTCATAATTATTATCTTTTTAATGTGCGTCGTATTCCATGAATTAGGATTAATTTTTGCAACTTTGTACCTTCTCTATTTTTAATTAGTTAAAAAACGAGAAAAATTTTTAACAAGTTAAAAAAAGTTTATAAAGATATCGTCAAATAACGCAATATACGCTTTGATTGCGGTGAAAATTATATCTTTATACAGATCAGTATTAATTTTTTGACATTTTAGCTGTGTTTCGTAATATTCAGACTTATTTTATTACATCTTTTATTTATGGATTGCTAACTCTTTGCGATGGAAGTTTCTCTCATTTAGTTACATTAATTTAGTTACAGTTAATTTTGCAGTCTTACTATCACAGAGTTTTTATTATACATCGTTATAAATTCCATGAACATTGAAATTAATTCTATTTTGAATTCGTTAAAAATAGATAAAGAGATGTCTTGATTACTAAGAAAGTTATATTTTTATATAGATCGGTGTTAATTTTTGAACATTGTTTATGAGACATTTTTATCGTCTTTTAATATACGTATTCCATAAATATTAGGAATTTTTACATTATTTTCTCTATTTTGAATTAATTAAAAACAAATACTGTACAAATATATGGTCAAGTATATAGCATAATATCGCTTGATTATGAGGAAAATATGATTCTTGTAAATC
>JASTWK010001935.1:0-21890 GCA_030770225.1 Temnothorax unifasciatus
AGAGAGAAAGAGAGGAGAGGAAGAGGAAGAGAGAGGGAGAGAGAGAGAAAAAAGGTATGTATTTTAAATATAATCAAATTTATATGTCAAAAAATCTACGTCTTTCCATTTCTTCACTTTTTTTTGTTTTATTTTCTTTTTATTTCATTAACTTATTGACTTTCTGTCTTTCCGTTTCTTTGCCTTTCGGTGTTGGAGCCGTTTTCAAGATTTTAAAGTTTATCCATACAAATTTATTTATAAATTTTTAATGTGTTATATATTTTTATAAGAAAAAAAAAGATTTATAGTTTAATTATATTTTTTTCCTTTCACAGATATTTAATCTTACACAAAAGAAAACTGACGTTAAAACCTGTAAACTGACGTTAAAACCTGTTTTATCCTTTTCCCGTTATAAAGATTTTTCCCTGTTTCCTGTTCCTATTCTTCCATTCCTTTTGATTTAAAGGTAAATAATAATTTTATCTAAAATTTATATCGTTATGATTAATAGATACATACGATTACAAATATCCTTTTTATAATGATTATTTATTGAATAACTATATAAAAAAAAAATTTGGAAAATCATAGGTTCTGTTAGTCATTGAAATTTCTATTAATTTATATTTATAAATAAAATAAATAAAATTATGTAAATTTTATAAATCTATATTTATAGATTTAAATCAAAATTTTTATTGCAACATATACATGAATACATAATATGAATTGTACGAAGTCCATGCAATATATACATCGGTAACATGTAAAAAATTTTGGAAAAAATTGGAACTGTTTTCGAGATTTTATATATGTATATTTCTAATCAATTTTTTTCCTTTCACAGATATTTTATCAAACAAAAAAACCTGTAGAGAGAACTTTGTTAAAAAGCGCTTGTGTGGCTTGTGAGAGAAAATTCCTATTTTTTCGAGTAGTTGGCAGGCTTGTCTCCTGTGTGGTATGAGCCTGAGAGAGCAGAGTTCCTTGGGAAGCGCTAGCGACACGTGCGTTCGTGAGAAATTCCGAATAAAGATATCAATTCTTACATATCCGTGCCTTATTTACGCATCTCATTCCGTTCAATTGTGAACATCTGGCGACCGTGACAGGACTTCAGGCGTAAATAATCTCATGTGATCATGGATAACTGCAAGAAGCTGAGGAAAACCGCGCGTGCGGCATTCACAAGGACATACAACTGGCTCTCAACGAACATAAGTAGAGACGCAGCAATTGAAGATATACAAGCACAGTTTGCGTTGTTAAAAGATAAAGCCAGTGAGATGGAGGATCTCAACGATAAGTTACAACAGTTACTACTTGAGCGAGAAGAAACGACGGATCAGGACCTCGAAGAGGAATCCGCGGCATGCGATGATTATCGTCTCAAGTATTATCGCATCAAGACACAAGTTACGAATCTGATGCAACCGATTCCCCCCATTGCAAATGGCGGCGAGGCTGTTCAACCAATAAACAGACGTGACAACGAACAAGCCATCCAAGATAAACGATTTAAGCTACCGAAGATCGAGTTGCAGAAATTTAGCGGAGAGTTACGCGAGTGGCTGCAGTTTTGGAGTCTCTTTAAGAATATACACGAAGATCAACAGATTACCAAGGAAGATAAATTCCAATATTTAGTTCAGGCTATGGTAAAGGGTTCTAGAGCTAGTGATCTCGTGAATAGTTATCCACCGATCGCGGAAAATTATGACAAAGTGATAGACAGTTTAAAATCAAGATTCGGTAAAAACGATTTGTTAATTGAACTATACGTGCGCGAGCTGCTCAAGTTGGTATTGAACAACACCACTAAGTCGGGAAAGAAGCCATCCGTCGGTAACCTGTTCGACAAGCTCGAAACGCAGTTGAGAGCGCTCGAGTCGCTTGGTGTCACTACTGAAATGTGTGCGGCCATGTTGTATCCCCTAGTGGAATCTTCGCTGCCGGAAGAGACATTGAGGGTTTGGCAGCGATCACCGGCGTCGTCTGGCGCTACCGTCGCAAAGGACAGGCTCACTAACCTCATGTTGTTCTTGGCGGAAGAGGTTCAGGCAGAACAAAGAATTGAAATGGTCGTTAGTGGTTTCGGCGTTACCTCAGAGATAAAAGTGAAGGACAGGAATAAGAGAACGAAACAGGAAGCGTCGGAAACACCAACGGCGGCAGGACTTTTAACAGTAAATGAAACGATTGACTCTAAATGCATTTTTTGTGACGAACGGCATAACTGTGTGAATTGTGAAAAGGCTAAGAAACTATCTCTGGCAGAGAGGCAGGAGATTGTTAAAGAAAAGAGAGCCTGCTTTTGTTGTGCCAAAATCGGACATAACCTTAAGAGTTGTCGTTATAAGGGTAAGTGTGCGTGGTGTGGTCACAAACATATTCTGTTGTTATGTCGTAGTGTGGCCTCTAATACGTCGAGCTCCGGAAGTAAAGCGAAGACGGACACTCAAGAAAAGGATGTCGTGGAGAATCTGTCCAATCTGTCATCGGGCCCGGAAGTTTTTATGCAGACATTTATGGTTAAGGTATACAACGGCAATCAGGAACAGTTAATTCGAGCGGTCGTTGACTCTGGGTCACATCATTCGTATATCTTAGCTGAAGTGGCTGCGAAAATGCAATTCAAGGAAACAGGTAATCGCACGATGATTCACTCGCTATTTGGAGGCGTAAGTACTCAACCTCTGGATCACAAACGCTACCTCGTTTGTTTACGTAGTCTTGACGGTGGCTACGCGTGCAATTTCAATGCATTTGAGCAGAATAAAATATGTGTCAATATCCCCAGGGTGACCGGAGGTTCTTGGATCAAGGAACTAAGTAAAAAATACATTAATCTCACAGATGCTAACCATGATGAAGTACCGATTTCCCTTTTGATAGGAGCCGATGTTGCTGGCAAGCTTCTAACCGGTCGAATAGTTCAACTTGATAATGGAGTAACGGCTGTTGATACCAAGTTTGGATGGACAATAATGGGCAAAAATCCATCGCACGTTTGTCAACGCAACGACAGTATGGCGATCGCTTTTTCTATGTATGTGGACGAAGCGAAGATCGAAGACTTGTGGAATTTGGACGTTTTGGGAATACAAGATCCCATCCAAAAATCTACGAAGGAAGAACATCAAGAAAACGTCCTAAAAGGCTTTCGACACACTACAATCATAAACGAGCAAGGACGTTATGAAGTACGTTTGCCCTGGAAGGAGAACCACCCAACTCTACCGATGAATCGTGCCACAGCTGAGCGGAGGTTAGAAAGTACAATCAAGAAGCTAAAACAAGATGGTCTCTATCAAGCCTACGACGACGTCTTTCAGGATTGGTTAAACGATGGTATAATAGAAGAACTTTCTAGCAATGAAACAAAGGATTATGGACATTACCTGCCACACAGACACGTAGTTAAGGAAAATAGCACGACTCGGATTCGCCCGGTTTTCGATGCATCGTCAAGAGAAAGAGAAGGTCCCTCGTTAAATCAGTGCTTAGAGACGGGACCAAATTTCATCGAATTGATACCCGAGTTACTGCTGCGATTCAGGCTGCAGAAATTTGGAGTGATAGCAGATATACGAAAAGCATTTCTCCAGATTAGCGTCTCGAAGCAGGATCGAGACGTTATGAGATTTTTGTGGAAAAGACAGCCTGAAGACACGGAATTTGTGGTCTATCGACACTGTCGTGTCGTTTTCGGAGCCACAAGCAGCCCATTTTTACTGGGAGCAACCATCGATCTTCATCTGGAGAACATTGCTCGAGACTTACCCGAGGAGGAGATCAACTTAATACGTGATCTTGCAAAATCCTTCTACGTTGACAACAGTATAATGAGTCTCCCAACGGTCGGCGAGGTAGAAGATTTCAAGAAGAAGGCGACGCTATACATGAGTAAAGGAGGATTTGACCTTCGAGGGTGGGAGCATTCTGGCGATATGGGTCCCTCGACAGAAACTTCAGTTTTGGGCCTTGTCTGGGATAAAGTCGAGGACATATTAAAGATTTCCGGCCATTGTTTACAACCGAAGATCCCCGAGATAGTCACAAAAAGGAAGATTTTGGCGGCCACACAGAAGGTATTCGACCCAATTGGCATTGTTTGCCCGGTGCTGTTGTGCCCGAAGCTGATTCTGCAAGCATTGTGGACTAAGAAGACAAATTGGGACGAGACGGTCGATGAGGAGACGGGCGCAGCTTTTGTCAAGTGGCTTCGAGACTTAGAGCTTCTTCGTGAAGTTAGAATTCCGCGATGGGCTTTTGGAGGAACTAATGATTTTTTGTCACTCCATTTGTTTGTAGATGCCAGTCAAGCCGCCTATGCCGCAGTAATTTTCGTAAGAGTTGCCTGCAGCCAGGGGATTAAAGTCCATCTAGTTCAGGCCAAATCCCGACTCGCACCCCTAGGAAAGCCGACGATCCCACGCCTGGAATTGATGGGTGCTGTTATTGGAGCCCGATTACTGTGCAGCATCATCAAGTATTTGAATCGTCCTGAGGTTAAAGTATACTGTTGGACTGATTCTACCACGGTGCTTGCATGGATCAAGAGAGAGAGTCAATGGGCGACCTTTGTCTGGCGACGAGTGCAAGAAATTAGGCAATTGACAGAACCTGATGATTGGCGTCATGTTCCTGGAGATTTAAACCCTGCTGATCTTCCGTCCAGAGGATGTTCTGCCAGAGAACTAATCAAGACTAAATGGTGGCTAGGACCACAATGGCTCTCGCGCCCTGAAGAAGAGTGGCCTCTATCCGACGCTAAGATAGATGAAGATGCTGTTCGAAGCGAGATGAAGAGAGGAGCGGTGAGATCAAAGGTTGTACAAATCTCGTCCGTGCTAGTCGCCAATACAACGGAGCATGAGTCTAAGGCAAGTAAAGAAATGGTGATTCCGGATACTTCTTATGAGAGAATTCTACGACGATTCGCCTGGATAATGAGGTTTGTTGCAAATTGTCGGCTAGAAGCTTCGAAACGAGTGAAATCCTATTTAAGAGTAAAAGAAGTTACAGCTGCAGAATTAAAATTGATACGCATGGTCCAACGTGAAAGCTTTTTTGACTTCAAGGATTCAAGGATGAACTCGATGAACACATATCTAGACGAAGATGGAATAATTCGACTGAAAAGCCCGGTCGCGAATCGAGACGATACCATAGACTTCAGACACCCGATCTTGTTAGATTCACGACATTCCTTGGTTAACAAACTCATTGAGTGCACGCACTTGAGGTTAAACCATGCACCCGCAAGTACTATGATTAACGTTCTACGAGAGAGATTCTGGATACTGGGATGTAGAAGAGGCGTTAACGCTGTTATACACAATTGTGTTTCCTGTCGCAGATTTGATGCTAAGAGAGTTGAGGCATTGTCCCCGGCTCTTCCTGGAAAACGAGTTAGGGATGCAGCCGTCTTCGAGATTACTGGTATGGACTACGCAGGCCCTTTGTTTCTCCGAGACAAAACCAAGGCATGGGTCTGTCTTTTCACTTGTGCCATTTATAGAGCGGTCCATTTTGAATTAGTGTCTTCTCTGACCACGGAGAATTTCCTGGAAGCGTTTCGACGATTCGTGTCGAGAAGAGGTCGGCCTTCCTACGTTTACACAGATAATGGTACCAATTTTGTTGGAGCCAACAACCTTTTGCAAAACATCGACTGGAGAAAGGTGGAAAGCTACGGCGTCGTTGAGCGAGTTCAATGGCAATTCAACCCCCCCTCTGCTGCCTGGTGGGGAGGATGGTGGGAGAGAATGGTACGCTCAATGAAAGATATGCTTCGAAAAGTCCTTGGGAGAGCTGCCTTGAATTTTGAGGAGATTACTACTGTGCTTTGCGACTGTGAAGCTGTTATAAATAGTCGGCCCTTAACATACCTGGCTGAAGATACCTGTCAACTCGTGCCATTATCGCCTTCATTATTTCTTCACGAGTTGAAAAATGACCAATTACCTGATGTCGATATAGCAATTACCACTCAGAAGATTATTGCAAGACTTCGCTACATTCAGGAACTACGCGAGACTCTGAGAAGGCGTTTCAGAATCGAGTATCTTGGTCAGTTGAAACAATGTCCTTCGACGCGATCTACTACGCGCACTCTCAAGGTGGGAGATGTCGTCCTCATCGGCAACGACCTGCAGAAACGTTTGGACTGGCCTTTGGCCAGAATAATTGAACTTATTCCTGGAATTGATGGAGAGACGAGAGTTGTTCGTTTGAAAACAGCCACGGGAGAACTTATACGTCCTGTACAACGAGTATTTCCCTTAGAAGTCCACTCTGGGGAAGAATCTTTGGATGAGCTGAGAGCTTGTCATCAATCGAAGAAGAAACCGTCAGAGAAAGCAAAGACTGTTTCCGCTAGTAAAACTTGCGAAGTGCGAAAGAACGCTGACGTAGAAAAACCCGAAACGCGTACACGTTACGGAAGACTTGTAAAGCCCCCGTGTAAATTTAAGTCTTAAGAATTGTCATGTGTTAATGTTCTTTTGAGCTTATTCCTTTTGAAATAAGAGATAAATTTTTATTTTTTTGTTTTGAGCCGTTAAAGTAACCCTGTGTGTTGAGTTGTTGGAATTGTAAACAACTCAAGGTGGGAGAAAATGTAGAGAGAACTTTGTTAAAAAGCGCTTGTGTGGCTTGTGAGAGAAAATTCCTATTTTTTCGAGTAGTTGGCAGGCTTGTCTCCTGTGTGGTATGAGCCTGAGAGAGCAGAGTTCCTTGGGAAGCGCTAGCGACACGTGCGTTCGTGAGAAATTCCGAATAAAGATATCAATTCTTACATATCCGTGCCTTATTTACGCATCTCATTCCGTTCAATTGTGAACAAAACCTATTTTATCCTATTCTTATTAGAAAGATTTTTCCCTGTTTCCTATTGCTGTTTTTGGTTCTTTTTTTATTTAAAGAAAATAAAAAGACATTTACGGCAGACTTTATTTTAAAGCAGATCTTGCACATTTGTGAATTTCAAAATTTCAAAAAACCTATTTTATTCTATTCTTATTAGAAAGATTTTTCCCTGTTTCCTATTGCTGTTTTTGGTTCTTTTTTATTTAAAGAAAATAAAAAGACATTTACGGTAGACTTTATTTTACAGAAGATCTTGCACATTTGTGAATTTCAAAATTTTTGTCTTCTATTGATAACTATAAAAAAAAATTTGGAAAATCATAGGTTGTCAGTCATAACTATTAATTATTGTCGAATACGCGCTTGGCTGCCGAGGGCAGCACGTACCGGGCATCGATACATGATCGATACGTAATCGATGACGTGGTGCGCGGAGAGCGCTGCGCCGCTCGTCACTTCCCTGCCACGAGAAGATCGTGAAACGTGTATATAAAGAGAGCATTAAACATACATTATAATAACTAAAAGATTAATCATTCAGTTCCTACCAAGCGAAAACATAACAGTTTGGCGACGAGGATTAACATGGATATAGTGCAGAAGCATTCGGTGACCACAGTGGCTTAGAAAATATGAATTAAATTTCGAAGCCACGTGGCTGAAAGAAACGAGCACGCATGTCGGACGGCGACAAGGAAAAATACACGGTGAAAAAGGAGAAAAAGCAGGAGCAGAAGTTGCCAGGCATTAGCGGCTCTGCGCCTCTTGATAAGAATTCCGAAAAAACATCTCTAATTGACTACGGGTCGGAGAATTCGGAGGGTGGTAGCAACAGCGACAATTCCCAGGACGACGTGGCACACGTTGCGGTCATGGCGGCGATAGGAAAATTATCCGAGTTCGACGCAGGGAAGGAAATCTGGAGCAGCTACATTGAGAGGTTCGAATTTTTCACGGAAGCAAACAGGATAACAACAGATAGCGGTAAACGTTGTACGTTGCTTACGGCGGTGGGGGCGAAGACTTACGAGACAATAAAAAATCTCATTGCTCCGGAAACGCCGAGCTCGGTAACGTATGAACAAATTAAAGAAAAATGCCAAGCCCATTTTTGTAAACCAGTTAATGAACTTCTAGCACGAGTTCGTTTTCAAAAACGTGATCAAAAACAGGGCAAGAATCTGCTGGAGTTCGAGCGCGAGTTACGAAAACTTGCGCAAGATTGCAAATTCGGCGGTGCAGAAGAAAAACTCCCCTTGGACATGATGCTGCGCGATCGGTTCGTCGCGGGGATCCGCGACGAGGAACTGCAGCGTTATCTGTGCAGACGACACGAGGAAACCCTGACAAAGGAAAATAAGGTCGGCCTGACATTGTCCAAGGCTCTCGAAATTGGGAGTAGTATCGAAGGAACGGAGTTACTTCAAAAAATGCTTAAAAAAACCGATGCGCTGTCTGTAAGGAAAGTAGATTCAAAAGGTAAGAAAAAACAAGGAAATAAACATAATAATACAAAACAGGAACAAAAGTCATGTTTTCGTTGCGGGAAGTCAAATCATACACCGGATAAATGTTTTTTCAAAAATGCCAAGTGCAATTATTGTAAAAAAGAGGGCCACGTAGAAAATGCCTGTATTACGAAGAAAAAAGGTATAAAACCTAAAGAAAAGGGGTCCGCGTCAACTCACAAGATAGATTGGGATACTGATTCGAGCGACGGAACAACAATTTATTCGATTCACGGGAAAAAGAAGATTCATTCGACGAGCTCGAAATATAGGACGAAATTGAAGCTTAATTCTGTCGAAATTGAGATGGAAATAGATAATGGTGCCGACGAATCGTTGATAAATCGATCGACTTTTGAGCTGATCTGGGAAAACGAAAATCCGGCTTGGTGTTCGAAAGTACCGAATCTAAAAGCGTGGGGCAAGCGGCCGATAAAGACATTGGGGATCGCTATGGTCGACGTAAAGTACAAAGGAATTACAAAACGACTTCCGGTTATCGTCACTGAAGAGGATCGAGGGCCAAACTTATTTGGAGCTAACTGGTTCGACGCTTTTGACATTAAGGTAACCGGAATTCAAAATGTTGAACAGGAAGTAGCAGGCTACGAGGAACTCCTGAGAAAATATCCTGAAGTACTGCAAAAGGACCTTTCTGGACACGCGGGGACTCTGATCAACATCGAGCTGAAGGCGGAGCACACACCAAAGTTTTTCAAGGCCAGGAGAGTGCCGTACGGGCTTATCGAGCCGGTAAATGAAGCGCTAACGGAGATGGTCGACCAGGGAATGCTGACACCGGTCAATCAATCGGACTGGGCCACCCCGGCGTTGTTTGTTAGGAAGTCAAACGGGACAATCAGGGTGGTCGGTGATTATAAGGTAACAGTAAACCCTTACATTCGAGAATCCGAGTACCAAATACCGACCGTGGAAGAGGCGATGACGTCACTTAACGGCGGTAAAATTTTCTCACAAATTGATTTGAAAAACGCATACAAGCAGCTTCGGGTGGATGAGAAAACAGCGAAAATTCTCACGATCAGTACGCCACTCGGATTGTTCAATGTTAACGTGCTTCTAGATGGACTGAATGTTGCGCCTCACATCTTCCAAAAATTTATGGTATCACGTCTACAAGGGATCCCAGGAATCCTGGTATATCTGGACAACATCAAGATCCAAGGCCAAAATAAGGAAGAGCACGACATCAGGCTGGAGAAAGTGCTTCAGAGGCTCAGCGAGGCCAACTTGCGAATCAACCGGAAGAAATGTGCGTTCGGAGTCCGATCGATGGAGTTCTTGGGTTATCAAATATCGGAAAAGGGAATCCAGCCATTGAAAGCGAAACTGGACGCCATTACCAAGATGCCGGAACCGAGATGCGTAAGAGACCTACAGGTATTTCTGGGCGGTATAAACTTCTACGGGAGGTGTATAAAGGACCGAGCGAAAATCGCTGAACCTCTTCATCGACTACTAGACAGCACGGCAGAATGGGAGTGGACGGAGATACATAAAAAGGCAATTCGAGAATTAAAACAAAAACTGATTTCAGCTCCGATCCTGTGTCACTTCGACGGAGGAAAGCCGATAGTGGTGGCAGCAGATGCCTCACCAACAGGAATCGGCGCAGTTCTGTCGAACGTCGGAGAAGATGGGCTGGAACATCCGGTAGCCTTCACTTCAAAAACCCTCACGAAAACGCAGCGCAGGTATTCGCAATTGGATCGAGAAGCACTGGCGTTGGTCGACGCAGTGAAGCATTTTCATCAGTATCTCGATGCGAGAAAATTTACCCTGCTGACGGATCACAAGCCGTTATTAGGTATTTTTGATCCTAGCCGACCGACGCCGGAAATTATTTCGCCAAAGCTGAGCCGTTATTCGAGAACAATGAGTGCGTACAACTACGAACTAAAATACCGTCCAGGAAAACAGCACGGTAATGCCGATTTTTTGTCGCGCTTACCTTTGGAAAACCTGGTCGAAGACCAAGAAGAAGAATTCGGAGAAGTACTTATGATCGAAAACGTATCAGAAAATCCAGTTTCCGCCAAGGACATAGCTTACGCTACGGAGGAGGATGAAACGTTAAAACAAGTGAAGCTATGGCTAAGGGAAGGATGGCCGAAGAATGTCAAGGACGAATATAAGGTCTTTTGGACAAAGCGGCAGGAACTCTCCGTCTACAAGAATTGTATTCTTTGGGGCAGCCGAGTGGTTATCCCGAAGAAATTGCAACCGGTGATACTCACATACCTACATGGAAATCACACGGGCATCTGTAACACCAAAGCAGCGGCAAGATCGTACGCGTGGTGGCCTCGAATCGACTCGGAGATAGAGGAAATGGTGAAAAATTGTAAGAGGTGTATGGAAACTTTATCCGCACCCAGGAAAACCCCTACCGAGCAGTGGAAAGCACCAAGTAAACCATGGAGTCGTATACATATCGATTATGCAGGACCGATCGAAGGACAGACTTTCCTCATCATAGTTGACGCAACGACAAAATGGTTAGAAGTCAGAAGAATGCCATCGACGAATTCAACTGCGGTCATCAAGGAAATGCGGAAAATATTTGCTACCTTCGGACTGCCGGACACAATAGTCTCGGATAATGGCACAGCGTTTTCGTCAGCGGAAATAATCGAATTCTATGAGAAAAATGGCATCAAATATCTCCACATAGCTCCTTACAACCCGCAAGCCAACGGCCAAGCTGAACGGATGGTTCAAACAACAAAAAGGTCATTAAAAAAGCTTGCAGAAGGAGACTGGGAGATGAAGCTGTGTCGACTGCTGTTCAAACAACATACAACGCCGTCATCGACAACTGAAAAAAGCCCAGCAGAGGAGATGTTTGGAAGAAAACTACGAACGGCGTTGGATAGACTGAAGCCATCGGAAAACGATTCTGAAGATACAAATTATGAAGGAAAATACACAGGAGGAATCCGAAGTATTTCACCGGGAACGAAGGTGCGAATTCGAAATTATCGAGCTGCCGGACCGAAATGGATCATTGGAACCGTTACGGAACGCCTCGGAAATCGAAATTACATCGTAAAAGAATCTGGCACGGGTCTCATACAAAAAAAGGATATCGATCAACTCGCAGCACTACCAAGGTCAGCCGGGGAGGAGCCAGAACCATCGGAAAAAACAAAGAGCGTAAGAATACCATACTTCGACCCGGAGAACAATGAGGAAACAGAAGAAAGAGATCTCGGAGGAGGGGATGAGGCGAACCTGGAAGCGGAAGAGATGCAACCGGAGGCACAAGGCGTTCAAGGTCAAGATCAACGCAGAAGGAGACCAAAACGAAAATGTGTCGAGAAAAGCAAAAATCGATACCGCCAGAGTCTTTTGGAATCGAGCGTGCATGAGGGATTACCCTGAAGAAAACCGACGCAACCTGCCCGATACCTGACGTGCCGCCGAGAGCGATGAGCCAGGTATCTCAAGAAGGGTGAAGCAGAAGCACGATGACACCAACCAAGAGGGGAGAGATGTCGAATACGCGCTTGGCTGCCGAGGGCAGCACGTACCGGGCATCGATACATGATCGATACGTAATCGATGACGTGGTGCGCGGAGAGCGCTGCGCCGCTCGTCACTTCCCTGCCACGAGAAGATCGTGAAACGTGTATATAAAGAGAGCATTAAACATACATTATAATAACTAAAAGATTAATCATTCAGTTCCTACCAAGCGAAAACATAACAATTATATATTTATAAATAAAATTGTATAGATTTTATAAATTTATATTTATATATAAATAAAATTGTATAGATTTTATAAATTTATATTTATAATTATACGAAATCCCTGCAACATATACATCGATAACATGTAAAAAATTGTGAAAGAATTGGAGCTGTTTTCGAAATTTTATATCTGTATCAATCCAAGGAGCGCAAATATTTTATAAAAACTGTTATTTATAAATCGAATGCTCAATTTGCATTAATTACGCATTTAAATGAGCGCATTTTGAACACGCATTTAATGTAGTTTGGAAGATAAAATGGTAATTGTATGCGTATTAAAAATACGTTATACACGCAGGTTCATGGAAAGATAATGTGTCATATGAAAACTTGTTGACACCACAAAGCATGGCTATTCATCGTTTCATGGGTCATCTGTATATTCCACGAAAAGTAACTAATATTGATTTGACATTTATTTCATTCTCTGATTTATTTCATTTATTTTATTCATTAAATTCTGTTTCCAACTGTACAATTGTTTTCTTATTAATTTAGGAAAATTATGTTATAGGACACTTTCCAATTATACCAAATCTATGTCATCTGCATCATGCACTTCTTCGTCTGGTTCTAAAAATATACTTCCCCTCAGGCCTGTCTCCAAATCGTTATTGACAAAGCGTCCACAACCTATACCTATTTCAGATTCAGAAGAATCGACAACATCATTAACAGATTCGCCAGACGTTCCTATTTGTAAAGAAAAGTTTGTTGACAATATTTTTAAAGGTGAGTGATCAAATCATTTTTCAGAGAAAACTCAATTTTTGATTATAAATGCTCTTAACATCTCAAAAAAAAATTTTAGATAAAGAAAGTGTTGGTCATTAAGCAAGTGACTGCTCATTCATAGTACCTCCTTCAGACATCAAAAAAAGAAAGAAAACAGATCTCGAAATAGATTCTGTTATTAAAGAATCATCGAAGTCAATAGTTGCAGCTTTCTCAGTTTTGCAGACACAGAAGAATGCAACTTCCAAGGCATACACAGAAGAAGATGAAAGTTTAATGTCATTCTTGTCACATGAGTTAAAACGTGTGCCTGTACAACAGAAAATAAGATGCATGATCAAAATATTAGAGGTATTGGAATCATTTCAACAAAAATGAATAACAAGACTGCGTAGTTATTACGAACAAAAAGTACAAAAATATATTATTCTGTTATAATGTTTTAGAGCTTTATATAAAATATTGCAATTTTAAAAATAATGCAATTTTTTTAAAAGATCACATCTGAAAAGATTTTAATTTGTTTAAACTCGTGATATATCGACTGTGATTTTATTTTTTATCGTAATTATCGTTTATATTATTTTAAGTAGTCACTAGTCTTTCGTATATCACAATATTTTAATTTTAACAATGATTAACAAATAATAGAAGTCATTGGGCGTGTTCAAAACAAAGCGGCTAATCTGCTCGACGAGAGATTGAATGGATGATTGGATCTACAAGAAAAATCAATCATATTCAATCACTCGGCGAGCAAGATAACTGGCTTTGCCATCTTGAACACGCCCATTGTCACTATATAGTTATGTATGTTTTATCAAAATCATTATTATCGCACCATATGTTAATCATCGCATCACACGCATGTATTTCGGATTATTTGTGAAAAATATTTCATTAAAAAGATAAGGATTTGAGTTTCTCTCTGTTCCACACTCAGAGAAAATGACAGTAGTGTCTGATTTTATAATATTGAATTTTTAAGTTAAAGAATGATTTTTGTTTTGTATAATAATGTTGTGTAAGAAAGTTTTGTTCTTCTATGTGTTCCTATAGGAAAAATTGAAAATTAAATAAACTCATATTTTATGCCAAATTATTGTTTTATTTTTAAACATCCTTGCTAATCACAACCGTTCACAGACATGTTTATAGTTCTTTTACAAATTTATACATTTATGAAGAGTACATAAAGATATATAATGTCATTTGTACAGACAGAAAGACTTCAAGAGATGCAACTATCAATTTAATATGCCTTTTTTTTAGATAGGATAGGATTTATCATGAAATCACTCAATTTTTTTCAATTCCTGAGCTTACTTCTCTTATAACTACCATTTTCTTGAATTTACCAACAAAGAATAGTGATATATTTTTCTCCCAGATCAGCTTTTAAATGTTCTAATAATAATAACACATGAAGCTTCTTAATAAGCACACTTGGCTTTAGCACATTCTTTTTACTAATTCTTAGAACTAAAAAAAGATAATATAATAAATACATTAAAATAAATAAACCGAATAAAATTAATTTACATTAGTAGAAATAGGCATAAAGCAATAGGAGTTTAGTGCAAATTAACAATAGCATATTGCATGTTCTAAGTAGGAATATTAATGTTATAACCCCTTAATGCACAATCAAATTGCCAGTCAACTGCCCCAATATTTGTCATAAAATATTCTCGCAGTATATCTCGCTGAGCACTTGAAGTGTAAGCAGCTCGGTTTGAGCCAACTTGACCAATACGTTCAATATGAGATCCTAATTCTTCATTGCGCCATTGCTCTGGAGTAACAATGCCGTTACTTTCCTGGTCCACTAAACATGGTGGACAGTACTTGCGTTCATTAGAGGACATAATATAGTTGTGCAGAACAACAAGGGCAAGCCACAATTTTATGAGCAGTTTCTTCTTTGCATTGAATTGATCTCCTTAAAATTCTCCATCGAGAAACAAGAATTCCGAAAAATTTTCAATTGTTCGCCTTGCTCTGGACAAGCGATAATTAAAAATTTGCTGTGAATCACTGGTCAGTGATTTTCTTGAATATGGTCTCATAAGATATGATTTTAGGGGAAATGCTTCGTCTCCCACCAAAGCACAGGGCAACAGAGTCGTTGTACCAGGCAATAATTTTGGAGGTGGAATATCTCCTGTATTAGATTCCAAACTTTGACCAAGATTACTGTTTGCCCATACCCCACAATCACTGTTGGAACCTGCAAAACACAATTTCAATTAACTCTTGCATTCAATACATAAGAAGACATGCTTGAGATTCATATTATGTGTGTATATATACATAGATCTATAGATATATTACCATAGTCACCAACATCAATCCAGATTTATAATTGGCATCACAAATTGCCATCAGTATAAAACTGAAAAATCCTTTATAGTTATAATTTAAAGAATTACTGTTTGGTGGGGCTTGAGTAGTGATGTGCTTCCCATCTAGTGCGCCTATACAATTAGGCAAAATTCCATTTGTCCCAAAATTCATCAATTACCTTTTCCCATGTCTCTTGTGAAGGTTTCGGCAAATATCGCGCATGAAGAGCTTGCCAGATTGCATCGCAAGTCTCATATATGATTTTGTATATAGTTGATTTGCCAATTCGGAAATCCCATGATTTTGATCTGGCACTGTCACCATGAGCAAGGAATCTGGAACAATAAAAATGAATATTCACTAATGTAAGCCAAATTAACTCGAAAAGAATATGATAAATTTTATTTACTTACAAGAGAGTTCACGGCTATTTCGTTCATTTACTGAAATAGATTTTGTAAACTTCTCTTTGTGAGAAAAGGCCTGACAAGATGGCATAAATGATCATATTGGACAGGTGTCATTCGTGTCATTTCAAAGAATTCTTCATGATCTGTCTCATACGCTTCTTTGAATTGATTATTGAAATATCCCAAATCACTTCTAGATCTATTTATTGGTCTTACCCACCATCTCCTTTTATGTCTCTTTCTCAGATATAAATATATTGATGTCAATGCAAATATACACTCGATAACAATAAAATGCTAAAAATTGCGCGTGAATCCATATTCATAAACGGACAGATAACCTCTCACTATCATGCACGAACTTCTGTATTCTGATTGGTTATTATGTTACAACCCTGGTAAAAATTCCGGACAGACACGGACAGAAACGGATAGAAATTCTATCCGTATCTAACTGTAAGCTGTCTGTTGCTGTCTGCCAGTAAATATTTGCGGATACCAATCCCATCTGTTTCTAACCGTACAACTGTTGTAACATAGAAAATGTGATGAAATCCTATCCGCTTCTTTCCGCATCCTATCCGAGGCAACATTTTCAACTGTAAGTGTCTGCAATTACGTGTTACAACTCTAACTGTTTCTGTCTGCATCCTATCAAAGGCAAATCTTAACTGCGTCTATCTGCAATTACGTGTCACAACTCGAACTGTTTCTGTCCGCATCCTATCAGAGGCAAATCTTAACTGCGTCTATCTGCAATTACGTGTTACAACTCTAACTGTTTCTGTCCGATACTGTCCGAGGCAAATATTAACTGCGTCTATCTGCAATTACGTGTTACAATTCTAACTGATTTTGTCCCGCATACTGTCCGAGGGAAATGTTAACTGAGTCTGTCTGCAATTTCGTGTTACAACTCTAACTGTTTCTGTCCGCATACTGTCCGAGGCAAATATTAACTGCGTATACCTGCAATTACGTGTTACACCTCTAACTGTTTCTGTCTGCATCCTATTAGAGGCAATCTTAACTGCGTCTACCTGCAATTACGTGTTACAATTCTAACTGATTTTGTCCGCATACTGTCCGAGGAAATCTTAACTGCGTCTACCTGCAATTACATGTTACACCTCTAACTGTTTCTGCCCGCATCCTATCCGAGGAAAATCTTAACTGCGTCTATCGTGCAATTACGTGTTACACCTCTAACTGTTTATGCCCGCATCCTATCCGAGGAAAATCTTAACTGCGTCTACCTGCAATTACGTATTACAACTCTAACTGGTTTGGCCCGCATCCTATCCGAGGCAAATATTAACTGCGTCTATCTGCCAATTACGTGTTACAACTCTAACTGTTCTGTCTGCATCCTATTAGAGGCAAATCTTAACTGCGTCTATCTGCAATTACGTGTTACAACTCTAACTGTTTCTGTCTGCATCCTATTAGAGGCAAATCTCAACTGCGTCTATCTGCAATTACGTGTTACAATTCTAACTGATTTTGTCCGCATACTGTCCGAAGGAAATGTTAACTGAGTCTGTCTGCAATTTCGTGTTACAACTCTAACTGTTTCTGTCCGCATACTGTCCGAGGGAAATCTTAACTGCGTCTACCTGCAATTACGTGTTACACCTCTAACTGTTTCTGCCCGCATCCTATCCGAGGAAAATCTTAACTGCGTCTATCTGCAATTACGTGTTACACCTCTAACTGTTTCTGCCCGCATCCTATCGAGGAAAATCTTAACTGCGTCTACCTGCAATTACGTATTACAACTCTAACTGGTTTGGCCGCATCCTATCCGAGGCAAATATTAACTGCGTCTATCTGCAATTACGTGTTACAACTCTAACTGTTTCTGTCTGCATCCTATTAGAGGCAAATCTTAACTGCGTCTATCTGCAATTACGTGTTACAACTCTAACTGTTTCTGTCTGCATCCTATTAGAGGCAAATCTTAACTGCGTCTATCTGCAATTACGTGTTACAATTCTAATTGATTTTGTCCGCATACTGTCCGAGGGAAATGTTAACTGAGTCTGTCTCCAATTTCGTGTTACAACTCTAACTGTTTCTGTCCGCATACTGTCCGAGGCAAATATTAACTGCGTCTACCTGCAATTACGTGTTACACCTCTAACTGTTTCTGCCCGAATCCTATCCGAGGAAAATCTTAACTGCGTCTACCTGCAATTACGTGTTACAATTCTAACTGATTTTGTCCGCATACTGCTCGAGGGAAATCTCAACTGAGCCTGTCTGCAATTTCGTGTTACACCTCTAACTGTTTCTGCCCGCATCTTATCCGAGGAAAATCTTAACTGCGTCTACCTGCAATTACGTGTTACACCTCTAATTGTTTCTACCCGCATCCTATCCAAGGAAAATCTTAACTGCGTCTACCTGCAATTACGTGTTACAACTCTAACTGTTTCGGTCCGCATTTTATCGAGGCAAATGTCAACTGCGTCTATCTGTAATTACGTACAAGTATTCTAACTGCTTCTGTCCGCAGTTTTATGCGTAAGATACTTAAAACAGAATTGAAGTAGCTAGCACTTCACTATATACGTTTGTGCAAAAAGTTCATATATTTTAACATAGTTGTCACATGTATATGTGAACACAATTGTTTTTAAAATCGATGTGTGATAATAAGGTGGGACATTTTTTACTGTATATCATTAACATCCGGCTTTAGATACTTTTATGAAAATCATTTTATTTATTAAAAATGTTAAATATGTTTTGTAAATAAAGTATAGTCAAGCATATAAAATCAGTCGGTCGGGTAAATTTTATATTTATTTTAATACAACTATATTTTTTTTTTTATTGGAATAATGCTTCCCTTCTCGGGATTACATGGCGTTTTTTAGGGACGTACCCAACCTTTTGCGTATACCACTATACATTATTTATATCACGTATAGAACTTGTATAGAAAAAAGAATTCTTAGACCCTCCCTTCCTTATTCGGTTCTGTGCGCTAATTCGCAATTTCGACCCGGCTATTCCTTCCTCGCTCACCCTCATTCATCCACATTCTCTCTCACTCACTCTCTCTCTCTCTCTCATTCATTCCTTTCCTTTTCCCCTTTGTATCTTACTCTTTCTGTATGCCATTCCTTGCATGTCTGTATACACGGTTTCGCTTAATTATTCCTGATCCTCTCTCTCTCTCTCTCTCTCCCTCTCTCTCTCTCTCTCTCTCTCTCTCTCTCTCTCTCTCTCTCTCTCTCACTCTCTCTTTCTCTCTCTCTCATTCACTCATTTCGCCTTCCGGCTTCTCCTTGTCCTTTGTGCTCCTGGATTTTTCTTTCTTCTCCTCTGCCTATGCTTCCTTGTCTTCCGTGCCGCTGTTGTTCCTCTCCTTCGACGTTGCTCCTTTTTGTCGCCTTTTTGCTCTTTACTTTTTCTTTTTCTGTTCTTCCTTACTTTTCTTCCTCATCTTCTGGTTCCTACGCGTTCTAGCTTCAATCCTCCTCCATCTCTCTCCATCTTCGTCCCATCTTATCTCCCACCCATCGATCCATAATCTTCTATTTGTCAGTACTACCGACCTTCCTTTTGCTCTCTCTTCTTTGCTTCTCACCAGTTTAGTCTGTACGCCCTCTCCTCCATTGTCAGCTCTTCGTCCACGCCGACCTTCCCATCTCCTCCAAATTCTCCACTCTTTTCAATTATCTCTTCTTTATATTCTTCTTCCTCTAGTTCATGAACATCATCTCTCTCTCTGTCAGCTCCCGTCGCTCTACCACCCCCTTCACCGGTATAATTCTTCCTGTCGCCCTCTCCATTATTATTTCTGCTAGCTCCCTCCTTTCTTTCGGTCCCTCTCCTGCTACTCTCCTCCAATATTAGGCTTCTCTTACTCTTTTGTTCATTTTCTCTTTTTTCTTTCTTCTCTTTCTGTTCTTTCTCTCTTCTCTTCTTTCTCTTCTTTCCTTACTTCCTCTTCCCTGTTGTCTACTCTTCGTCTCGCTTTGTCCTCTTCTGTCATGCTTTCCGTTCCTTTGCCTCTTATTCAAACTCTTCTTTTCTTTCCTAATTTCTCTTTCTTTATTATTTCCATCCTCCTCTTCTCATAGTGTTCTTCTTCCAGATTCCCTTTTCGATCCACCCCTCTTCTTTTGGCTGGCTCCACCCTCTTCCTTTATAACCTCAGTTCCTCTTAGCCTCCTCTCTGTTTTCCTTTTGTTCTCGCTTTCCTTTTCTTCTCGCTTTCTACTTCCCTTCCACCAGTCTCTTCCCCATCTCTCCTCGATCCCACCCTTCTCGCTGCTCTCCCCTCCTCCTCTTCCGTTGACTCTGTCCTTGTCGTCCTCCCGCTGTTCTTCTTTCCCACTCTCTGCTTCACACTCTCTCGTCTTTTCGGTTACTTGCGTCCGCTTCTCTCTTCTTCTGCCTCGTATTGTCCTGCACTTTCAATGCTCTTGTTTCATTCGTGTCTCCAGTCTTTCTAATCTCATGCTTATTCCTTTAATCCCTTTTCATTTTCTTTGCCTTCTCTTCTTTAAATCTTCTCTAATTTCCTGTCCTACCCTCCCTTATTCCTTTCGTGACTTCCTTAATCCAGTCAATCTCCCTCCTTCTTCTGCTCTGTTCTCGTTGTCTTTTCCTCTCCTGCCACTGCATTAAAGAAAGGGAAAAAAAACCGTTGTATATTTGTAACCTATTTTCTCTCTCTCCGCCTCTATCTTTCCTCTTGGCCTTCTCCGCTCTCTCTGCGTATCGTGTTGTTGACCCTATCTTGTCACTTACTTTCCTCTGTTCGCTCCCTCGAAAATATCCTTTTCTCATTTCTCGATCTCCTATATCAATTACTCGCCTTATTCCCGTTTGCTTGACGCTTGTTCCGTCTACGCGCCAGTCTAACAATCTTTCTTCAGGCCTGCCAACCCTACTCTCATCCAGCGCCGACTCGTCTCTCTTCTCCGCCTCTATCTGCGCCTGCGTCCGCTCCGCTCGCCAATCATTCGCCCCGACTGCCGCGCCTCGACGCACAGTGGTCAATTTTAGAGATCTCGTATTTTTTTCTGACAAAATTACATGCGAGAGGTCAAATCTAAACGAATCGGAACAATTTTTTTTTTTAAATACTCGTTACTGATTGCACTTTGACGGGTCACTGCCTAAATTTTGAAATCGAACAGCACGCGTTTATTAATTACATTTTTACGCTAATTAAGGATGCATTAATCGAAAAAACGACTAACAAGGGAACTCGCGAAGTGGAAAATTCTGATTTTAATGAAACTTTCCACACATGTAGGGGGAGTAAAAAGATGAATTTAGATATTTTTGTAGCGGCCCAAAAACGGTTTTAAGGGGTGAAACCACTGCTCATATGTAGAGCGGTTTTTGCTTTTTCGATATATTTCGAAAAGTATTCGAGATATCAAAAAATGTTTAAAATAAAAGTTTTATAGTAAAATCTTCTCTATTCAACAACATTAATAAATTTAAAAAAAATGTTTTTATTTATTTAAAAAATTATTTTTTAAAAATATTATATTAATGTTATTGAATAGAGGAGATTTTACTATAAAACTTTTATTTGAAACATTTTTGATATCTCAAATACTTTTCGAAATATATCGAGAAAAGCAAAAACGGCTCTACATATGAGCAGTGGTTTCACCCCTTAAAACCGTTTTTGGGCCGCTACAAAAAATATCTAAATTCATCTTTTTACTCCCCCTACATGTTGGAAAGTTTCATTAAAATCAGAATTTTCCATTTCGCGAGATTCCCTTGTTAGTCGTTTTTTCGATTAATGCATCCTTAATTAGCGTAAAAATGTAATTAATAAACGCGTGCTGTTCGATTTCAAAATTTAGGCAGTGACCCGTCAAAGTGCAATCAGTAACGAGTATTTAAAAAAAAAAATTGTTCCGATTCGTTTAGATTTGACCTCTCGCATGTAATTTGGTCAGAAAAAAATACGAGATCTCTAAAATTGACCACTGTGCGACGCCCCGCAGTGGCGCCAACCCACTCTTTGGAGAGGCCAGCGCCCCGCGCCGTCTCGGGCCGCATCCGGGGCTTTTTTCCGCGTCCAGCGCCATCTCCGTTCTCTCTTCCGCGCCGTCTCTTCTCAGCCTTCCGGTCCTCTCCCCCTGTACGCTTGCGCAGATCCCTGTCCTTGCTGATCTCTCCCTACCTTCGCGTTCTGATCCCTTCGTCCGTCCTAACCTCCAATCTTTTCTTCTCGTAAATCCCCTTTTTCTTCGTCGTCTTTTTTTCC